>VWZD01003552.1:792-41962 GCA_013396695.1 Sakesphorus luctuosus | reverse complement strand
AGGCAGTCATGTTTTCCAAAAAAATGAAAGCTGTTGCTCCTGTTACCAGTAGAGGTGTGTCAACTCAGACAGAGCCCTCTAAAAAGGACGCAGCCACTCAGGCCTCTGGCTGCACAGGACTGTTGGAGCCTGGAACTGCTACCAGAGGACAGTGTGAGAAGCACCTGCGTGCGATGTGAGCAGGTGAACAAGTTGCTGTGCCTGGTGGCAGAGCTAAAGGAAGAAGTGGAAAGGCTCAGAAGCATAAGGGAGAGTGAAAGGGAAATTGACTGGTGGAGTCACCCTCTTTCAACCCCTAAGGAAGCCCAGCAGTTGGCAGTGAAGCCCAACCCCTCCTGCCATCAGGCAGACAGAACAGATCATATGGATGGGGAGGAATGGAAACAGGTGCCTGGTCATAGAGGCAAAAAAACCCCCAAACTCTCAACCCCTTTCACCTACCAGGGTGCCCTTAAAAAACAGGTATATGGTCCTGGACTCAGAAAGTCTGATGGAGGACAGTCAGGAGGAAGATCTGTCTACAAGGTCTTCTGGTAACCCCCTCTCTACCAGACGGGTTACAACTACAGACATGAGGAAAAAGGGAAGGGTTGTTGTAATTGCTGACTCCCATGTCGGCCAGACCCATCCCACAGGGAGGTTTGCTGCCTTCCCAGGGCCAGGGTGAGGGATATTAGTAAGAGACTTCCTAAGCTAATTCAACCCTCAGACTATTACCCGCTGTTGGTTGTCCAGGTTGGAAGTGATGACATCAATGCAAGAAGTACCAGGGTAATTGATAAAGATTTTAAGGCAATGGTCTTCTGATCACTTCATGGGACAGGAGCACAGGTAGTAATTGCCTCAGTTCCTGTGCTAGCCGGGATGAATGAGGAGATAAACGAGGAGAGGTTTAGGAAAGCCCAGCTTACCAATAGGTGGCTTAGGGACTGGGGCTACTGTCAGAATTTTGGGTTTTTTGATCATGGGCCAAACTCCATGTTGCCCAGTCTCCTCAGACCAGATGGGCCTCATCTATCTAGGAAGGGAAAAAGAACTGTAGCCAATAAGTTGGCGGGGCTGTTTAGGAGGGCTTTAAACTAGGTTTGAAGGGGGAAGGGATGACAACTGGGCTCTCCAGAGATAAGCCTAAGGGTGTAGAGCCTGAATTGAAAGTAAAATCAATGGCCCAGCTGAAGTTCATGTACACCAATGCACGCAGTATGGGAAACAAACAAGAGGNCTGCCAGATATCTGCTGGGAGCTCAACACAGCAGAGAAGAGGCAGTCTAGGGGCTTCCTGGAGTGGATAGAGGATAATTTCCTGCTTCAGGTGGTAAATGAACCTACCAGGGCTGGGGCCCTGCTAGATCTGCTGTTCACAAACAGAGAGGGGCTGGTGGGAGGTGGTGTAGTCAGAGGCTGTCTGGGGCACAGTGACCATAAAACCATAGAGTTTTCAATACTCAGGGATGCGAGGAGGACCATCAATAAACCTTCTACACTGGACTTCCAGAGGGCAGATTTTGGCCTATTCACAAGAGTGGTTCAGAGCATACACTGGAAAACAACTCTTGAAAACAAGGGGGTACAGGAGGGATGTACGTACTTCAAGAAGGAAGTCTTGAGTGCACAGATACAAGCTGTCCCAGTGTGCTGAAAGGCAAGCCAGCAGGGAAGACGACCAGCTTGGTTGAACAGGGAGATTCTGAAGGAAATTAAGGAAAAAAGGAGAGCTTACCAACTGTTGAAGAAAGGGCTGGTTACTCATGAAGAGTTTAGGGACATAGTTAGGTCTTGTAGGAAGAAAATTAAAGAGACAAAAGTGGAATTTGAAATCAATTTGGCTACTTCTGTAAGGGACAACAAAAAGCGCTTCTATAAATACATCAATAACAAAAGGAGGGGCAAGGAAAACCTCCATTCTTTCCTGGATTTGAGGGGGAACATAGTTAATAAGGACAGGGAGAAAACTGAAGTACTTAACACCTACTTTGTCTCAATTTTCACAAACAAGACAGGTGGCCCTCAGGACAACTGGCCTCTGGAGCTGATAGACAATGACAGGAAGCTGAATAACCCCCTTAAATTCCAGGAGGATAAAGTTAGTGTTTTACTAAAACACTTGGATTCTCAGAAGTCTATGGGACCAGACGGGATCCATCCCAGGGTGATGAGGGAGATGGCAGAAGAGCTTGACAAGCCACTCTCCATCATCTACCAACCATCCTGGCCCTCTGGGGAGGTCCCAGATGATTGGAAGTTGGCAAATGTCACATTGATCCACAAAAGGAGGACAGAAGGAGAACCTAGGAAACTACATGCCTGTCAGCCTGACCTGGGTGCCTGGCAAGGTTATGGAGCAGATCATCCAGAGCGCAATCACACAGCACCTACAGGATGGGCAAGGGCTCAGACCCAGCCGGAACAGATTTAGGAAGGGCAGGTCCTGTCTGACCAACCTGATCTCCTTTTATGATCAGGTGACCCACCTGGGGGATGAGGGTAAGGCTGTGGATGTGGTCTGTCTGGACCTCAGCAAAGCCTTTGACACTGTCTCCCACAGCATACTGCTGGAAAATCTGTCAGCCCGTGACTGGGACAAGTGTACCCTCTCCTGGGTTAAAAGCTGGCTGGAGAGCTGGGCCCAGAGAGTGGTGGTGAATGGGGCTTTGTCCAGCTGGCGGCCGGTCACCAGTGGTGTCGCCCAGGGATCAGTGTTGGGTCCAGTCCTGTTTAACAACTTTATTGATGATTTAGATGAGGGGATTGAGACCATCATTAGCATGTTTGCAGATTACACCAAGTTGGGAGGGAGTGTTGACCTGCTGGAAGGAAGGAGGGCTCTGCAGAGGGACTTGATAGGCTAGAGAGATGGGCTGATTCCAATGGGATGAGGTTTAACAAGGCCAAGTGCTGAGTCCTGCACTTTGGCCACAACAACCCCATGCAGCGCTACAGGCTGGGCACAGAGTAGCTGGAGAGCAGCCAGGCAGAAAGGGACCTGGGGGTACTAATTGACAGGAAGCTGAACATGAGCCAGCAGTGTGCCCAGGTGGCCAAGAAGGCCAATGGGATCCTGGCCTGTATCAAGAATCATGTGGCTAGCAGGACCAGGGAAGTGATCCTTCCCTTGAACTCTGCGTGGGTGAAGCCACACCTTGAGTATTCTGTTAGTTCTGGGCCCCTCAGTTCAGGAAAGATATTGAGGTACTGGAGCGAGTCCAGAGAAGAGCAATAAGGCTGGTGAAAGGACTTGAGCATAAGTCCTATGAGGAAAAGCTGAGGGAGCTGGGGTTGTTTAGCTTGGAGAAGAGGAGGCTCAGGGGAGACCTTATCACTCTCTACAACCACCTGAAAGGATGTTGTAGGCAAGTGGGGACTGGCCTCTTCTTTCAGGCAACCAACAGTAGGACAAGAAGGTATGAGCTTAAGCTCTGCCAGGGGAGGTTTAGTTTGGATATCAGGAAAAAGTTCTTTACAGAGAGAGTGGTCAGGATTGGAATGGCCTGCCCAGGGAGGAGGTGGATTCTCTGACTTTGGCGGTTTTTAAGGTGAGACTGGTTGTGGCACTTAGTGCCATGATCTGGTAATCCAAGTGGGGTTGGATTAAGGGTTGGGCTTGATGATCTCGGAGGTATCATCCAACCCAAATGATTCTATGATTCTATGATTTACCTCTTCGTTAAGATTAGAGTCATTAAGAGAGGTAGATACTCACTTTACTCAAGAGCAAAACAGCAAACCTCTCCATTTCCTTTATCTGCTGGATGACTCTGAACTAACCAGGATCACTTACAAAATAATTTAGGAAATGGCAGATTCATTTGAAAATATGTTCTGGATTCTGTGTTTCTTCCCAGGGGCATGGAAAAGAGGCAGAACACTAAAACTCCTTCATGGTCTTTCTGTAAGCTCTGGTGGTAAGGAGTATCTGGTTTTAATACATAAGTTTTGAGAAAGAAATGCTATGGTAGATATCAGGCAATCAAAAGCCATTAATATTTTGCTGAAGATGAGTGAAACAAAGGCACAAGGAAACAGATTTTCTTGCTTGGCATGTTGTCATATGTTTGTGGCAGAACTTTCTCAGAAAAAGTATTCTGCTTTATGTTTTATTTTCACAAAGATTCATTGTACACTCTAACAAGGGCACTTAAATAACTTAAATTTATCAGTAAAATAAAATGTGAAACCTCATTATCTACTATAAAGGAGTGGCAAAAGAAAATTACTTGTAGTCTGTTTCCTTTTAAAATATACCATTTTTACAGTAACTTTTCTACATGCTGTGGGGTAACTGGTATACACTGTGTAACTACGGAAAGAATATATCTTTGCTTGCACTGGATTTCAAGTGCTTTGATATGTCATACTGGACTGAAGACAGCTTTGCTCTGAGTCATCTCAGGTTACCCTGTATCCAGGGCACAGCTTATTTGCAAATGGTTAACCTCTTTGTGAATCATAGAAGTTGTCTTTAGGCCTACAGCCACATTGAGCAGAAGGACCAAAAGAAGAGAAAGAAAACTCCTGTCTTGTAAAAAGACGTGAGACATGGCTCTATGACTCTGACCTCTGCTAGGAAGACTATGCAAATACAGAAATTCTGGCTAAGGATAAAACAGATCTTTGAGGCGAAACTGGCCAAAGCAATCCAAAAGTGACTACTATCATTAGCTCCAAGGAGCAGTTTCCTAGCCTCTGGTTTTCAATTACTTGCAAATTCTCTGAAATTTATATGGTTTTGACTGAAACTTAATTCAAAATAAATATTTTGCTTCTAGTGTCTGAGCAGAAAAGAGTCATTTCTTTGTAAGGAGAAATACAGGGAGGGGCGGAGGAAATGTACTTTGCAATAAAAAGAGGCTATTTTAAATGAGAGAAATTACTAAATTTTGAAACCTGACATTTCTTATAGAAATTACCCAGGCAACAGGGGTACCACTGAAACAGGGGTTCTTTTGTTCTTGAAACTAGGAGAAATCAATTTGCTTTGAGAACTCATGCACAGTTTAATAAAAAACTATTATTGTCCATGGAAAAGTATGGGCAGCTGTTCATGTCTTCCCTTGTATGATCTATGAGATCTTTCTATTTCTTACATACAGAAGTACATGTGATGCCTGAGAGAAGATGGCATCCTAATAACTGCACCCAAGTGAATGGATAAAGGTCAGTTAGAAATTTGACTTAATCAAGTCCTTTCTTTTGCATATTCTAAGATTAACCTTTTGTGCTCTCACTGAATTTTCTCTCTTTGTGTGTGTGTATTGTTCAGAACAGACACAGTATTTCAAGACAACAGTTTTTTTAACTTGGAAAAACTGCATTTCTGTACCTTTGAGTTACATGATAAACACTGACAGTGTTTGTCAACCATCTGATATTGCATTGCTTCAGGATTATACATATATTCTTCTTCAGAATACAAGAAGAGCTTGTAATTGAAAAACTCATGACCAGTCCCCTTGGATACAGGCGTGATTCCAAGCTCACCCCTATTCCAAGCTGTGTAAAAGTGAAGAAAAGGCTTTGGAGAGTCTCCTCTCATCATTTGAATCCTCTACTGTGTGGTACCCATATTTGATTACAGCCCATTTATTTTTGGATAATTTCTGTTATTATCTTGTAAACATTTAGATTAGGGCTAAATTTTGAACTGTAGTTCTAGTATTAGGTCAGTTTTCAGTCTGCTGCCAAGCCAAGCCAGATCTGAATGATTTCTCATCCTTTTTATTTGACTAATAAAGACTTGCTGCATGCTGCAATGTTCTTCCTTCTAGTTATGGAACCTGATTAGTACCACATGTGCTTCAGTGAAGTAAACTTTTATCAGCTGATAAGAATTTTACCTCTGACAATAATCTTAGCTGAAGTCTGATCAAGTTAAACTATCATTAGTCCATTTTATGGTCTTTCTGTACATATTACAGAGCCCTGTCCCAGAACAGCATCCATTCAGGTGGAGTATGGTGGGAAGGAGGTGGAATTTACACCACGATACTTTTATCATCCAACAGAGAAGTCTAGTCAAACTGGATTGTCCTTGAATATATACTGAGCCATGCTATCTGTAACACAACTGTTTTCAATTTAGGAGGTTTGGGGGTTTGGGTGTTGTTGTTGTTGTTGGGGTTTTTTTTGTTTTGAGCAACATTACTAGACTTCTTGAAGAAATAAAGCTGTAATGGTAATTGCTTTTTTCCTTTTAGGATTCTGAGATTCTCTGGGTTCATTTAAATTGGGAGATAATTTTACCTTCAGGCTTTGTGGGGATGGTGGCCTAACAGTTAGCTATCACCCCAACCATGTTTAATAGACCTTTCAAATCACTGTAGAACAAAATCAGTCTAACTTGAAGCCTTCTGCTGAGATATTCCTGCTGTACTTTTGTTTGCTGTCTTTGTTGAAATAATCTTTGAGACAATTAGTGCCTGATTTTAGCATGTGTTTTCCCTCCAACTCAAGAAAGAGAGGATTTCTGAAGATAGTATGAGAATGTAAAGTACATAGCTAGGAAGATTGTTTTTCTACTGTCTTGTTCCCATCTCTGAACAGTTTATTTTCGTAGATACTACTTAAGCCTGGCGGCATAGTTTAAGTGGAACATCCACTGATATGTGGTTGGGATTAAAATTCACATGATCTTTATCTTGCAGTGTTCCAGTATTTTCAGTTTTTATGCTTTTTTTAATCTGTTAAATTCTGACTGGATTTGATCAAGCTGATGGAAAATCAGCTTAGAATGTATTTGGCTATGATATATGGATTTGGATACAGTACTTAGATAGTTTTTTGAAAATTCAACTAATCATTTCTTGACAAGGCTTCTTCGCTGACATCCAGAAGTTACTTCTGAAAATTGTAGCCGTGTAGCCTTAGCACATATCTCCATGTGGCCGATTCTATCTGTTTGGCAGCATAAGAGCCACAAAAGCTCTACATTGGCAAGTCTATCAAGATGTATGAATCAGCCCAGTAGCATACCTCTAAAAAGGTCATGGCTGAAAACAGAGAAAATGTAGCTTTTACAAAATAGCTACACGAGGAGTGAAAATGCTATAATTAAAGCACTGTTACTACTTCATAATTTAGAATTGATCAGACTTTTCTGAGGTCACGCTTTAGGTGAACCTTCCATGTCTCATTCCAATTTATTCCCCTGTTGGTCAGTGGATCAAGCCTGGAAATTTTGCAGCCTCTCTCAGACAACCTTGACCATCTTCCTGTAGTGCACAGAGCTTTCAGATACAGCACAGCTGAGCACAGCATGCCACATCTGTAACAGGATGTGCTTTGCGACTTACAGTGTCTTGTGAGATCTGAATCTCCATGATTTTCCAGGAGTGTTAGAAAAGGCCTTAAAAAAGCAAAGGAAGTATGCAGCCCCAGTCACTCCTTGTCTTTTGCCTCCATGATGGAAATAATATTTGTGAGAAAATAAACCAAAAGAAAATAAAACATGGCCACAACTATAGAAATCCCTCTGTACAAAATCTGATGGTAAATTTGAAAAGGTACAGCTGATTTTAGCAAAGAAAAGGTGTCTGGGGAGAATGTATCTTTTCATGTAAAGTAAACAAAGTTTCGCAGAGAGAAAGGACTTCACAACACGAATCTATGAGATTTAAAGTGAAGACATTTTATTCCACACAGCACACAGGTTATATAGGGTTACAGGTACATCTAATTGGCTAGAAAGGTCTCACCCCAACACGTTAGAACTTCTAATTGGTTACAAGCCTATATCTCACAAGTCCAGTGTTTACATTATCTCATCCTGATGTTTTCAGATTCATGTCCGAAGATCAGCCAGGCTGTTGGGATGCTCCCAAGGATGTACTTGTAGGGAGTAACCGAGGCCTAACGGAGAAACAGCAGGTGTGCATCCTTGCTTAGCTGCCATATCAGCAGGATTCTCACGGCTAAAGCAGCTTGGATTGCTCAGAAATTCACTTTCTGCAAGCAATCTCTCAACATTCATGTAAATTTCTGCAGGAAACTCTGGACGTGATTTTGCATTAATTTTTAAATGTAACTACCTGTAATGGCATGTAGAGTGTGGGGATTTTATTATGAAGTATTTCTTCTTTGGAACAAAAATACACCTGAAACCTTCACGCAGGATTGTGTATCTACACTAGTAACTAGGCAGGCCCCTCATTTCAAAGGGCTTTTGACCCAACCAGATTACCAAATAATGTTGTGGCATTCTCAGAGTGACCTTTTCCTGTGAAATTAACCTATTCTGATGAATCATCAACATCCAGGTTTGACAGACATCAGTAATTGGCACGAATGTCATCACTCTGAAGATGGGAAGCTGATCACCTAATGAGTGCACTTACCACCCTCTGACAGGAACAGCCTTCTGTTTGAGGGATGTCATTTTTTCTGCCTGCCTAGGAGTTGTGTTAATTTTTCTTAAAAAAATTAAAGGAGGCAGGGGAGAAACATAAGAATGTACGTACTGTTATTTAACTCTTTCACTAATTGTCTTGGGTTGAGCTGGCAAAACGCCAACTGCCCAAGTACAGAGAAAAAGAGTCTTCTTCTCCCTAACTAGCCAAAGGGAGAAAGAAGAGGGAGAGGGAAAAAAAAAACTTCTAAAGCTAGGTTTCTTCTGAAACTAACTACATGTATTTATACAGAAAAGAGAAAATTAAGAGAAAACTACAATATAGCACACACAAGTTATATATAACTTCTCACTCCCTAATAAGCACAGATTTTACCATTCTGACTACAAATCATTCTAAAAAAAAAGTCGATTCCCTAAAGACAAACTTAAGCAAAGAGAAGAACTAAGAACAAACATTTTACTTCCTTAAGATAACATGATGGTGAGCCGATGCTGTGGGCTTGGGCCTGTCCATCTCTCCTGGGACAGCACGGTGTCTGCTCTGTACCTTGGCCAAAGTGAAACTGAGCTAAGCCACTCTCACACACTGGATTTTATTCCTATTGAGATGATGTAAGATGGTATGAAATATAACATTATTGGCTAGAAGAAGTCAGCTGCTAGCTAGCCCAGCCTAGCTGAAGGCAGCTGACAATTTCAGGCCCAAATCTGAATTCCCAGGCCCAAACTTAGGCCCATCAGCCAAACCCATGACACTAATGAGTCAAAACAAAATCTTTATTGAGATGTAATACAGCTTGCAATTAGGGAATTGTTTTTAGTTGTGATGCTGAAGGTAACATTAAGTGGAGCTGGGTGCTTAAAAAGAATAGTGCTGCCTCTTGAGCTTTTTGAGACACTATTTGCTTGATCTGCCACTGATTCACAGCCCTACACACTGCTGTTCCCCTCCTGCGAATATCAGTACCTTTCTCTTCCTCTTCCTCCCTCCCACCCCTTCCTCTGTTGCAGCTCTTGCCTCTGCCAGAAAGAAGAGAGCTACCCTAAAAACAGCACAGGGGACAGTGTGAACAACCACTACAGGAGCCACTTAAACACATGGATTTGTAAAACTTGATTGTTCTAAGCCTGTCCAAGCCAGAACTGCAATTTGAATTAAACATGAGGTGACTCTTTTCACTGAATAAATAAGTACAAATAACATAGCTCACAACCATGTTTTATTTCCCAGACAAAAATGGTTCTTAACAGCTTTCTGAAGGCTATGCTCCAGCCACCTGCTGCTAAAGTTGTTTGTATTTTCCTAGAAAATTTGATCTTCTACAGCATTATAACAGACAAGTATGCAGTCAGCATACTTGTTCATACTTGGGGCTAGATGCTTGAGAGTGATTTTTTTTTTAATGAACTCTATAACTTTCTACAAACTTTAACAAGTATAAAGGACATGGATGGAGAGTGCAGAGATGGAACTGCGGAAATTTTTCTCTCTGCTTCACTCAACTTTAGCTGTATTTTGGAGAAAAAGGCAATCCTCACTGTTATTGAGAAATATAAGTTTGGTATTTTGCCATAAACTTCTTGTTTGCATTTCTAATACTAGCTTTCACTGTAAGATCCCGTTCTCTTGATATTCTTCTCTGGTATATGTGCTGGTATTTGGGTTGCTGCAGGGACCTTAGAGCATGTATTTTGCATTACTTGTTTCCATTTTGCAACTACACTGAAGCACACTGTAATACTAGCTGATCTTCGCAGATGGCATATGAATGTATTATATTCCCAACAGGAGAATGATTGAAATGCAGACACTGAGAACAGCTGTTTACAGTGATATCCCATTTCCCAATTGGTTTGTTCTGAGCACAGAGAAGTTTCCTAGAAAAGCAGATAATCTCTATTTTTACTTTTCTTTGCACTATTCTCCTTCCTATAGGTATAAATGTTGGATAAAGGCCCCACATTTGCTTTTTTCAGGACACTCTATTAGCAAAGCTAACAACAATGGAAATTTCTTCCTTTAGGAGCTTTTCTTTTTTCTGCTATTGCTCTTATCCTCTCCAGGCCACCAAGTAGTGTGATACTTCATGCCTTTCCCTTGGTGTCCTACATCAGTGAAATCATTATGTGCAGACAGTGAGAAGTTATAACCCCCAGCATTAGATATTGTTAGAATTTTATGGGATTTACTTTCTGTTTCAAACCTTCCATATATTACAGATCACTACTGCTTTTCAGTCTATTTCACTACACACTTAATCGATACTTAAATAGCTAACAGATAAATAAGGAAGGAGTGGAATTTTAGATCCCTTATTTTTCAATCCTTTCTGAGCCTAACTGCAGAATGAGGAAGAGAAAATTTGTATGAATCAGCATACTCTTTGTGTGCTAATTTACACTAGATGAGGATTTTGGGTGCTGCATAATTTCTGATTTTTAAATTTGTGTCTTAGAGAACCTCTGCAGCTATGCATTAAAACTGTTGTACAGACAGCAGGCAAACTGCATATATTAACATTCTGTTGTTGCTATATCTAATTTTTTTTTCTACAGAAGTGCTCAAGGGGAAAGAAAGCATCCAAAACTTAGTCCAAACTGAGTCTTCATGAGACAACAAAAATAAAAAGTAAAATCCAGACAAACTGAACATGTTTTTTATTGTTATTAAAAAGAATATGAATCTGGACTGGCAGCTTGTAAACTAAGATACAACTTGATCTGTTTTCAAATGGCCAAAATGCTGTACTATCCCCAAAATAACCCATGGAAATCATAAGGTTTTGCTAAATGATTCAGTACTCAGACATTTGATTTGTCTTATGTCCTGGTTCTTTCTATGATGGGGCTAATTTTTGCAGTAGCCAGGAGGGAGCATGGCTAGAACCTGGAGGTTATTCTGTACCATCTCACATCATTGCTAGCTGCAACGGAAAGGGAGTCTCTTCCAGGGAGAAGGTGTAGCTTGGCAGAGTGGTCAGGTATTGTTGTTTCCATATGAATCATTCACCTCTTTCTTATAACCTCTGTCATTAGTATTATTGCTGTTACTCCTTATTTTCATATCTCATTTTTGTTTCCAATAAATTGTTCTTATCTCAGCCCATGATCTTTACCTTTTGTTCCTCCAAGTCTCCTCTCCAGCCCACCACAGGGAAAGGGGTGAGGGAAAATTAGGCAAACAGTGCCTGGTTTCAGTGGGAGCACTGAATTGGCAAATACCGTTGTTAAACCATAACATCTTATTAAACAGAGATTATTTCTTGGAAGAAAGTTTGCTGTCTTCATACAGTTACCCTGTGAATGAACTATTTATTAAAGCCAAGAGAAAACAAACTATCTCAGCAACCCAGCAACCATGCAGAGACATACTTAGGTGATCTAACCCTATTTTTCCCCTCACCATCACCACTGTTCGCTTCTTTCCAACCTGATAGGACAGTCATTACGACCTTCCCCCCATTTGTTCTTCTGCTCCATCTCTCTTTCTCTACAATGCTTGATGTGGATAAGTCAAGCCTTACTTCAGTATTTTCGAAGAATTTATCAGAAGTGCAACTGTATTCTTTTTAAAAAACAGCCTTTTCACCAATACCACTTTCATCCTAGCTACTAATGGCTTAGTGACAAGGGCTTTATTTATACTAGATGCTTTCTTGAGCATAATGAGACAGACTTTGGCAGGTGCAACTTTGCAGATAATCTGTAAAAGTCCAATGGACATTTATTACTCCCCTATGTTTAATTATATGTTTGGAAAACACATGTTCATAGAGGTGGACACATGTATACATATGATGGTAAAACTAAATGAACAAGACATAAACCAAAACTGACAGAATGATTCAATAGGGAAAGAATAATCAAAGAAAAGGGGGCTGATTACTGATACATTAGAAAAAAAAAGTCCACATCAATATGATATTTGGCTTGCCCCAGCAGTGCAGTTGAGCTGGAACTGCTGTTACTTCTCAGCAAATGATACAGGCATCTCTGCTGGTTCCCAAGCCCACAACTCTGTATACGGTGATGAGACAGGAGGTATTTAAGTAACAACTACCAGCAATTGAATGAATAACTATAGAGAATAAACAAGTGCTTAACTTCTGAGAGGAAATTAACATCTCCTTAAACAGCATGTCTGTCATTCCACAAGACATAAGCACTATATTGCATAAATACTCTACTTTCACTTCTTAAATGATGTTTTGCAAGTATTCCTTAGCAGCCCCTAAACCAAATTGTTTATAAATGTGGCAGTGAGAAAGCTGTATCCATTAACTTTATCTGAAAAATTAAAAGGAACCCTGCTGTTAGTTAGGGAGGTAAAAAATAGCTGCCAGTCATTTCTTGGCTCTTGGTGGTTTCAGTGACCTGTTTGCTGTGATAGAGGGGGCTACGCAACAACACTGCTGGAAATTAAAAATAACTCCATAAATAGAAAACATAAAATTAGCAATGTTCAGCCAGATGAACATGGGTGCATTTAGCTACTGCTTACATGTAACACTGATTCACTGAGAGAACACCTGGGTGTGGAATTCACAATCCTGTGAGCAAAAAGTAGATGCTCACTTTAACAGTAACCCAGTTAATTACCTTCTTGTTCCCTCAAGAAATGGCAATGTCTCTTAGTTAGGTCCAAATATAATAGTTGTTACAAGCCTGAATGTAAAACTGTTGGGTGAAAATTACAATTTTCAGTGTGATGCTGGTCCAATTGTAATGCATGTATGCAAATGAACTTATAGAAACTGCAATATTTTTATCTGTGTTTTGTTTGAGGTGACCCTTCCCTTCTCTTTGTCCTCCTTGTTCTTTAACAATTTTTTCTTTTATTTTAATGGAAACAGGCTTATGCCCAAATTTTGCTGCATTTCTAACTGCTTTGCTTGGGGAATTTGCAATACTATTTCAACACAATTCTTAGCTTTCACCCCAAGGCTTCAGCTGACATTCTTCCCATGCATACCATTCTTAGATGGGAATAGGAAGGTGAGAAAGGACAGAAGGAATGGAAAGTTGAATGAAATGGCAGGAGAGGACAAACCGCAGATGGTTACGGTAGAAAGTAAGAATGGGGGTCAAAACCAATACCTAAGTATATGAACACCCAAAACTGAAATTCAAGTTGGGAGCCAAATAATTCTGTATTTGCTGGGGTGAAGGGGGAAAAGGGGATGAAGCACTATGATGTGATTCACAGATACAATTTTATTTTTATAAATATATAAAAGATCAACAAAGTAATACATTGTTACCCTTTTAGAACATTTGAAGCTGAATTGAACACAACATTTGGTAGATAATCATAGCATAGGTCATGCAGACCAAGTTAATTTTTCTCTGACTTTTAATATTTTACTAGCTTTGAAGCTAAGAATGATGAGTAGTGGAAAGAAGAGAGATGAAAATTTCTCGGTTTTATATATAATCTAGAGTTAGAGTTGCTTGATATTTTTTGTGTGAAACTTTATTGTTTCAAAACTTCAAGAGATAACAATTCTTCTAAAACAGACTACACAGCCCTAAGTGTCACAGGTTTGGAACTGATCTTAAAATGGGTTCTGCTTTGCAATCCTAAGTCACATTTTAAACAAGAAAACAAATGATGGGTGTCTTGAGCTACATTCTGTTGTAGGTAGCAGTACAGATTTAACTTGTCACATGGGATAGAGGAGTGTCTGAAAGACAGTTCATTTTTGGCCTCTGTTGGAAAATACTAAGGTAATGGCCTGCCTGGTCTTTAACAATAACTGATAACCTGCTCTCAGGTCTGCAGTAATGTGAATTCAGTGAGACAAATCTCCAGTACTTGTGCTCAAAACTGTGTTTAGAGCTTGTTATTCAAAGGAAGTGTTAAGACAAAATTAGGATAAAAAGGACAGCTACTCACTCAAACATCTGTGGGCTATGTGACCAAAGGACACTTTCTGGGAGACACAAGACAGAAAACCAGATCTTCAGCATCAATGAGAGATTTTAATTTTAAATTCTTTCGGGATGAAGGATTTCTAACATAAAAGATCAGAGCAATCAAAAATCAGGAAGACTGCTGAAAAGATGTTGCATTCTACCCTCTTCCACCACCGAGAAGGAAAAAGGGATAGAATACAGCATGATACTAATTGTGAACTGGCCTTGCCTAGAAAAGGACAAAGTACTTGCCAGAAGTCCTCCCTTTGTAATTTTTTCTATTGAATATTGTTTCAGGCTATTTCAGATACAAGAATGCCTGAGTGATTTTGTCAAAATTATAGAGATGTGAAATTATTAAAATAGAATCATAGAATCATCTAGGTTGGAAAAGACCTCTAAGATAATTGAGTCCAACCATTAACTCAGCACCGCCATCCATCAAGATACATCTCTGGGGTTGAGTGCAGGCAGTTGTTAGTTTTGTTCACTCTGACCTTAAGTTAAACAGCTTCCAGACCTGTGACAGCTCTCACTCTGCCAGTTTGGAACACAGACGGCACTTATGTGACAATCCCTGTGCTTCTTTGGTGGACATACCCTCCAGCTGGAATGATAGATGTCAAAAACACAAAACAAATTGAAGTTCAACAGAGCATGCAGGAGTAGCAAGTAGACATTTATCCCCAAAGCATGTAAACCATGGAAAGGCACTTCATGCCATATGGGTGGGATAAGGGAACAAGATCTCAAAAAACTTGTGCCTAATGTTTGGCTTTACTTGCTTTCCTGTCTTGTCCTTTTTGTTCTTCTAAGCTCCCAGTTTCCTAAGAGAATGAAAGTCTTCACTGCTGTCTGTTGGCTTTCCAGGAGACCTTCTTGTCTTGGTTATATAGATGAGGCAGTCAAGGAGTTAAAATGCCACCACATGGTTTTGGTGACTGACAGTCACTTTAGTAATGAGCCCAAAATGCTCAGGTACATCAGCTGATAAAAAACTCCCTGGCTGAAATGTGTTCTCACCAAGCATCTGTAGGGCACTATTTGTATGACAGGTAATTTCATATGTATCACATCATCTTCCTGTGGGCTATCCTCAGTCAGGAGAAGGGGCTAAATTCAAGGAATAATTTGCAGTAACTCATTTGCTCTCCTATAGAATCTTTTCTTCTCCATCTATTTTTTTCCTAGTTTCTGCTAAGCACTTCTGGGCAGACAGTTTTCCCGGAGAACTCTGTTGGTTGCCATAGGCTGTTGTTGAGGAATTAAGTTTAGTCAAAGTCCCCGGTGTAATGTCAAAAGGGAAAGCATTAATTAAGGAAGAGGAAACCTAATACTTATGCCCTATGAACAGACCCCAGGCAGCACAGAGCTTGTTCTTCTGTTTCGTTTCCCCTTGATACTTGGACATTTATGCTGAGTCAGACAGAAGAAACTATGCCTAGAGCAACACTCTTTAACTGACTTTTTTTTTTTCTTTTTTTTTTTTTTTCTGGGCAGGGGAGGNNTTCTGGGCAGGGGAGGAGAGGAGGGGGGAGTTTTTGTTGGGTTTTAGATATTTTGGTTTTGGTTTTTTTTAATGTGCTGAACACCTGTCCCCTATCTATCTCACTGCATTTAAAAGAGTAGAAGTGTCATACTACCATTGCTGTCTCTTTTTCTGGAAAAAGAAAAAAAAAAGATTGAAATCTGTTGATATTTAACAACAACTCTGGTGAGATATTATAATTAGCTAAAAAGAGATGTCTTTAAGGTGTTTCATGGCTTTAAAGTAGTACATTTCAATCCTGTTCTGCTTGCCTTTTTAAATAACACCTTTAAGGCATTAAAACAGCAGGATATGTTCTGGCCCAATATAGTGATCCTCATCATCCATATAACACGAAAGTGGTAACAGTTTATATTCCAAAGGGAAATGCAAGAAACAGAGTCATGGACAACTTAGGAATAACTTGTTACTTGGGAAATTCTCTCCGAACATTGAACATTTTAGTTGTTAAAGTATGTGCTGTGGTATAGATGCTGGTATCTCCTCAGCAGAGATGCTAATAAAATTGCAAAAGGGTATCAGCATATATAGACACATGTACAGCTTAAATGAAGTCCCAGACAGTACTTTGCCTCAGTGTTGGGGTTTTTTTGGCGCTGAGTTCTTCACTTAAGAGATAAAATTGTTGCACTGCTTCCAGTTTCATTGACAGGTTCTTTTGTCTAAGAATAGAAAGTTTACTTGATTTAATTTCTGTAAGCCATTTGTCATCATGTATCACTTTGTTACCTTTCTTGCTGTTAAATATGTCATCTTTTCTTCCCTCCTTCAACAGCTTTTTTGAGCTGTTGGTACCATGTCCCTACTTCTGAAACACTTTTTATAAAGAATTTTCTTGACATAGGGGTTCACCACTGTGCACAGAACAGTGGGGTTTCTGTTTATCCTTCATTTTTTGGGACATCTAGATTATCTTCCAAACTTACTACCGTTTATTTAAAAGTCAACAATGTACCCAAGTAGATTAAATACTTTGTTGCAACTTGTGTTACCTTGAGTTTTATGTGTTGTGCTCTCACTTCACTCAGCTTTATGGCATGACGCTGAAGTGCCATACAGCCCCTAGACCTAATTATTCTGTCTAACTCTATGGCATATGCAGGTTTTTTCCACCTTGCAACTCATCTTTAAATCTCTCATGGATAATATGAACAAACCTGCCTTGCTGCAGGGCTTTGTGCAGCCACTGACAACTTTTGACACATTTTAATTTGGCCATCATTCTTCCTCTTTAATTTCTGTCTCACAGCCAGTTTCTATCCAGTGATGGGACTTTAGCTCTAGCTTTGTATTTCCCACTGTACCTGTAAGGCATAGAGAGGTATTAATTCCTTTAATGCCTCCTTGTCTGGCACTTAAATTTCTCTTCATATTCTCTGGGAATACCAGGCCACCTGCAGCTGTTCCTGACTCCTGAAAGGTGGTAGGCATGGCCGTTTTCCCAGAACAGATCCTTCCCCCAAATTCCAAGTTTCCTCTAGAAAGATCATAAGCTACACAAAGTCATTTAAAACTTCCCTTTCCAGTAAGGGAGGAAAACTCACCTCCAGAGCAACCCAAAATCCACTGAACACAGTGTTATTTGAGATAGTGTCATCACTTAAGGGAGTGCAGTAACATTGCAATAATATCACCACACAAAGAGAGATGTCTCAGAATCCAAACCCTTCCTAAACAAGGGCCATTCATAATTCAGTGCTGGCCAGTCTAGAAGTAGTGGTCATTATCATGAAGCAGTTTGCAGAAAAATGGAATCATAGAAAGCTGCAAGGACTTGATAAATATTAACAAGTTAGTATCACACAGGGCATAATCATCTTAAATTCCTCTATAATCTCTATAACACTGTCCATGCTTGCCCTTGGATGTAGCAGCACAGGTAACTGCATGATTCTGAAAGTCTGCTTCTAGTTTGTGCTGGCCAGGGTGATGGAAAGCACTCACCAGAGAGCAGAGTCTGGTTCTTGAGCTGTTATTACTTAGCATATATTTAATTAATAGGTCATGGTCCTTGAATGAGACTTTAACACTTACAAGCACTCACTGCTCAGGAAATCTCTGAATCAAGGTTGTGCTGCCTAAAAGCCACATAATTCTTCTACTTTGTAGGAACAATTTTGACCAGTTTTGTTTTCACACAGCATCTCTAGGTGAAACTGACGATGCAGCACAGAAAACAAGACCTGTAAGACCTGTAACTGGAAATATTGCTTCCCTTCCCCACTGGAATTTTAAATAAATAAATAAATACATACATACACAAAAGTGACATTCATTTCTACTGCTGTAAATATTTGCAAATATGTATATTTGTAAAACTTCAATCTTAGGCCTAAGTTAACCTGACATGTCTTTTTAAGGAGCTTGCCCAAGGCCACATAGTGGCTCTGTGTCAGCCAGTATTAAACCTCAGGAATTATTGCCTTTCAGTCCACTAGACCGTGCTGCCTCTCACAGTTCTGTTGGAGCTCTTCAGGACAGATCAGATTAGTCTGATTGCTTTCCACATGGGGTTGATCTTTAAAAACCTGTATATCCTAACTGTGAAACCAAAATAGTACTTTTCTGTACCAATAGAAGGCATAACCTATTTTTTTTATTTTTTTTAGTGATGAAGTTAAATCATAACTGTGCCATACACGTTCCAAAAGAACAAAACGTCCTGAGTCACTTAAAGTTCAAGGAGTGCTGGTCCACTGCATGTTCTTATCACTTCATCTTTAGGTTTTAACAGGGTTGCAAGATATACACACAAACTCGGGATAAAAGACTGTGAACTCAATTAAAGATTTGACATTGGTTTTTCTTGATCATTTCAGGTATCCCTGGACCACAAAGCTTATTATCCAGAGCTTTTATTCTGTCTTTGCTCCTTGTCTCTAGGGCTGTGCAAACCAGATGGTGCCTGTGTTTCTGGCTGCATCATGCTCCTTAAGGAGCTTCCAGTCAAAGTCTGGCTCAGAATTTGACTCCCTCCTCTTACTACCCAATTTAGTCCAGCTTGTCCTATGCTCCAGGACAGGACACTATGCAGCATTGTAAAGAAGGGAGAAGGCTATGCCTTCCTCTAATCTGAGGAGGTGCAGAGAAGGGAGACAAAGATCAGTTAAGGAGTCCAGGCAAAGAGAGATTTTACTGGGACAATGCCACTGGTTTATAAGCTCTCCGGGGGAAGGTGTCAGATCTGGGACTAGATTGGGTGAAATCTTAGGAAGGGGAAGGGTCTTAGGTACCCAGGCTAGCCAATAGGAGAAACAAGAGGTAACAACAAATAGAAAACCAGGGATTGGGGATAGACAGGGGCAATAACCAATGGAATTGTGACAGGGGCGGGGCTGTCTGAGGAGGGGGTTGGGGTCACTGCCTGGCCCAGGATGAGACAAAGTAGCTTAATGGGTGACTCATCCAGAGAACAAAGAAAGCTCGAGGGATACAATGGACAGCAGCAGAGACAAGGTAATCAAACCAGGCACGTGATTGCTACTAAAAAAACCCTATAACCAGTAAGGACATAACTTTAAAACTTCAGCAACAAGTCTCTTAGTATGCATCTTCTTGGATTCAAGGTGCTTCTCCAGTGCTCTCCTTGGGATTCATTTCAGCATTTTCCTACAGGACATATTGCATATAAATTGTCAGTCTGGTGCAGGACTCATTGACTCATTGACCCTGAGATTAGCTCAGTTGGTTAAAACTTGGTTGTTGTAATGCCAAGGTCATGGGTTCAATCCCCTGTGTGGGCCATTGACTTAAGAGTTGGACTCGATGATCCTTGTGGGTCCCTTCCAACTCAGAATAGTCTGTGACTGGCGCCCAGTGTGTTGGATGCATCCCCCAAAGTCCTGTGCCGGCATGAATACCGATGCCATGCTAACTATTGCCATTCTGGGACTAGGCATCCATCCCAATCCAAGCACAGGCTTCCCTTGCTCTGACGTCCAAGAGATGAGGTTTGGGGGCCATGCCACACAGAGAGATTTGGGATGCTAATGGCATCAGAGATCTTTTTCACAGTAGTTGTGTAGTATTCAGAGCATGAGAAGAGGATACTTAGCAGAACAGAAGTTTTGAAACCACTGGCTGAAGGCCTGACACTAAGCAATTAACAAATCAAGATAGATAATGTAGATTTCTCTGGATCTACTGGAAACTGCTGCTTATGGCCTTCTTCAAGGCCCTTTAAAATCCTGACTGTACAGAACCAGACTAAATAGAAGACCATTGCAGTTCCTTCTGTGATGTTATAGGGAATTTGCCAGCCTTCAATTTCTTTATAATATCACACAGTAGCTGTGGGAGAACTTCTTACCATCTGCAGGTAATAAGAGCGATGCCTTGCACTTCTAGCATGCCTTTCATCTGTCGATATCAAAAGACTTTCTAAACATTAACTAGTTAAGTGGCACTTGTGTGGTTTGGGTGGCTTTTATTCACCTGAGAGCTCTGATAAGGCTGTCAGCCTCCTTGTGGTTACAAGGCAAAGATAATTATAGACAAGATGTGTTGAGTTGGAGCCTGTGGACTAGGACAGTTCAGGGAGTGGGATTACTTTAACTAGTGCCATTTTTCTACATTTTGACTGTTTTCTTAAAAATCCTTTAATGGCCTAAAATCTGAGTATCTGTGTAAAAGAAGATAAATATGCATCTAGGGACAGCAGAAAGCAATGTGTTTTGTGGGGGGAGAAGTATAAAAAGTTTTGATGTTGTCTCAAGGTAAAACTAAACCTAACCAAATTATTCCCAAAACTCTCTGGTAGCCTGTGGTAGTGTTCCAGCAAGCCCCTGAAAGCTGAGATTATGTTTGGAATTTTTATCATCCTTTAATAGATTTACTTCTTACTGAAGGAGAGGAAAAAACTATACTGACAAAAATATTCTAAAATGTTTGTTGGTTGGTTTGGTTTGGTATTTTTTTATATTTCTGAGAAACTTAGTGAACCCCCTTGGGCCAATTTAAAAGGAATCATTGGGAATATGAGTTTAGGTGCTGCTTGTACTTAGGCAGCTGAATTGCATCCATCCTCTCTCAGAGTTAGGGTAAAGAAGCCTCTCTCATTACAATTCAGCCTTTGCTGAAGCCAGGCTTTTTTCTGTAGAAGGAAAGAAAGAAATCACCTCCCAGGAGAGAGTAGGCATCTGGCAGACACCAGCCCAGATAGCTCTGAAGTTTCTAATCTGTTCAACTGGGACTGCAACCAGGGCTTACACTCCTGTGACACAGCTTTTCCTTTGCTGTGATCTGATTAATTCTTTAGGCAAAGCCCATGAGGCTCCATCACCAGTAGTGTGGTACTAACTTGCTTAGGTGGGTATTCGAAATTCTTTGATGCCCTTGTTTTCCAGTAAGCTCTACACAGACAAGATCCCAAAGATAAAACATACTCAACTCCTAGACCAAGCAAGATGAAATTCAGAATGGGATTACAGCTGCCCTTTGTTTCTTCTATCCAGTTGCCCACCACACAGTAATGGAAGTACTGCCCAATTCTGTGCTGAAATTTGTAAGACCGGGACCTTTACAAAGGCAGTCCAGAAGATGTGGCCAGACAGACTAATCATCTATTCAAGTGTAACCATCTGTCAAACTCCTTGGCATTCGTTGGTCAGAGTTGTTATTTAAGAAAACACACGGCCAATGACAGACATGTTTTAGGAGGCTCTCATTATGTTATGATGTTTAGGACATAGAGTAAGACCTAGAGGCAAAGAACTGTGAATATACATAGACATTAATGTTACAATTCAGTCACATTTAACAGTGAAAAATCCTGATATAAAACTAGGACACATTAATTTGAACAATAAACTTCCTGTACTTTTAAGCATGCAAAGAATGGCATTGACTTCAATGGGACAGCATGAATCTTTAATGTTAAGGATGTGTTAAAATCCATGGAAGAAGGGAGACTAAGTATGTATGTGATCATCTCACTTTCCCCATACCGACACTGCTTTAATGTTAAAAGAAAACAGTTGATATTACCTGGCCACTGTGTGTCCCTAAGGAAGAAGAGCTTCAAGTCCCATCTTTAAAAGAAACAAAAAAAAGTAAAAAATAATCCACTGTACATTCATTGTGTGAAGCCATCCCAAGAACATCTTTAACACCATAATGAACACCACAGCTGAAGGGAATATACATCTTAGGAGAAGTAAGTATATAATTATCAGTTCAATGTTTAATTGTTATTGTGCCCAAAGGATTCATGTATTTTCAAAGAAGACTCAGGTTGCTGGCAAGGTAAATGCACAATAAAATGCTTGTGTGTTTTGATTTTATCACATAAACTTTAAAATCAATTTTAGATGTGTTTTCCATGAGTAATGCATGGGATTTCTTCCCTTAAAATACTCTCCACAGAATCGGTAGCTGTTTCTGATTGATCCTACTGGGGCTGGAAACTTTCTTGTTCCCTCTGACAGTTGTTCACCTTACAGATGAAGATTTTAGCATTGACCCACAGACCCTGCTGGATCCCCCATGCTAACTGAGGACATTTCAACAAGGGCAGGCTTATGCAGAGTCCCACTGGTGTTTCTCAGGAGCAACGAAAAGGCTTTAAGGAGGGCTCTTACCCTCTTGCTGCATTCAGCTGGAGTCATGCCAAGCTACTCACCATTACTTTGAAAAGCAGAGAGCAGAGGGTGGCCATCAGTCTCAGAAGATCAGAGCCAGGCAGTCCTCCTCAACAGCTGGTGCCAGCTTCAGACAAATTCTTACATTTTTCTTGAACTGTTCTTTTTTTCTTCTTTCCTCATCTTTTTTTTTCTTTAATTAGCTACAGTCCTCAATATCTTACTGATAATAACGAGATAGATGTAAGGAAAAGAAACGTTTTACATAGGTAGTTTGTATTTTAATTATTGTTTGTGCATTCAGATACCTTTAACACGTGTACACTGCATGTACAGTTCATACTGTAACTGCAACATAGCTCACTGCTCATGGAAATTTACGGCCTCTTTCAATCTTTAAAGACAATCTCAACAACAACTTTCAATATACCAAAAACATCACTCTCTTGAAGGAGAAAGGAGAGTGATAAAAAATTCCTTTAGTGCTATATTATGTTTCATCCCATGTTTTGGTTAGCTTTTCTGTTTTAATTTAGAAATGAAAGGAAATGCTTATCATTTGTGTATCATCTGGTAAACTAGTATGCTGTAGGGCAAGATCTATTTCAACACTGCAAACAGGTATTGATGCTCTTGAAGAATTAGCAGTGTTGATGGGCGATGAATATTCAGTTTACCTATTTTCTTCTTTGTGAATTTATTTTGGAAAAAAAAAAAAGGAAACCATAATGAGACTAAATTTTTCTACTTAAAATCTTTCTGCAGTTGTCTTCTCCCACTCTGGATGCACAAAAAATTTGGGAAAGGATTATGAATTTTGTTTTTTCTAGGAATAATCCTCAAGTGTTGTGATGCTCCTCAGTATCACATGTTGCTAAGCTTGTGTGAAGTACTGAGACCATTGCTCAGGAAAGCACTTGCAGGCAGGCAGTGCATGCCTTATGCAGGGGGCTGCTTTCGCAGGGTATGGGCAGCTGAGCACTGGCCTAGGTAGGAGGTACTTCAGAGCTGTAGGGGGATCTTGGTAAAGGCTGAAGAGACTGGGAGGATTGGGAATGCAGATGGATTGCTTCCTCCACATGAGTGTGGAGGCTGAGCAACCGGTAGGGGTGGTATGATATGGCCAAAGCACTGAGGTCTTCAGTTGTGTGCAGTGGGTTCAAGAGCTGTGCTAGGTGTTCATTACATCTAGTTGTACCTAGTGCACTAGTTTGCAGGCTATCCAGATGTCTGTCAAGAAATTCATTGCTGCTGTTTGAGGGAATGAAGTCCAGAAATGTACTTTCAGAGGTAGTAGTTTGAGGTCAAATAATTGCATGACAGTGACCTTCTTGAAAACTGTTAGCTTTCCACAGTGGTATCTAACTGAATATTCTCCCTATATAATAGCAAAAGAAAAACAAAACAAAACAAAAAAAAACCCTACCACATACATACTCACATGCCACAAGTTTGCTAAACAGGAGCGCTCTTTGCAGTAAAAACTCACTCTTAGCTACCCTTCCAAGTGCTGCCATCATTTAGTGTAAATGGTTTCATAACAGCTTGGAACAAAAATTATTTCAAGTCAGAGGTGTGTCAGAACAAACCCAGAAAGAAGTCAAATGACTATGATACGTCAATCACGTTGAATTTGGCTGACTGCAGGATATAATTACCTCCATTAATTGTGTTTACGAACACTTCTTTGTGTGAAAAGCCATTTTTTTCAGTTTTCAGTATACTTTGGTGGACACAGATTTAGACAAATTCCAATAGTGAGAGAAATGCATCCTTGCACCTGTTTCTCTATTGTTGATTGTATTAAGTAGATCAGAACAATTATGCTTTGTATTCCTACAGTTTGTTTTTAAGGGATGTCATTAACGCAAATGATTACATGGAACAACTTTTCTCTGAGTGGTTTCAGCATTACATTTTCTGTTTGCGCCATGTCTAATTGTTAAACAAGGAGCACAGTTTTAGGTTAGTGACTGAATAGCCTTCTCCCATTAAGGTTTGGCCTATAAAAGAGAAGAAAAAGTCTGTCTTCTCACTGTTTATCACTTTGCAGACCTTCTGCCTTCTCATCCTTGATGCCTAAAGGCTGTATTTCCAGATGGAGAAAAACACTTAGTTTTCCTCACTTTATCAGGGATGTTATTTCCAAGATTAGAGGAAGTGAGACGTTTTGTATAAAGAACCCTGGAAGAAGTAATGTAGAAAAGTGACTCACTCCCTTCTCCCAGACTCTCTTATTAGAGTAAAATTTGAGAACTCCCTAGATGTTCTTCTGGCAGTGCAGAACAATGCTGTGAGAAGAGGGAAACACTCATTCTATTGCAAACAAACATTGAGACAATAAAGCATATAAGCATCTGGTTATTCTATACAGTCTGTTTCAGAAAACTCTTTAATCAGTCCTAGAGTCTGCAGCTATACTGTCATTGGGTTTCCCATAGCATGTTAGAAGTGGACAATGCCCTTGGATACATGCTTAATGTTTGAAAATTAGCAAAGGCTGGTGTGCTAACTTGGTTTGGGACTGCCCCAGGAGATCCACATCTACAAGATGAGCTATTCTTTCTGTGAATACAAAGATAAGCTTATATGTGGTGCAGCACTCAGGTTTTTGCTCTCCTGAGAGGAGGTCTTTCCGGTTAGAGCACAATGCTAGATGAACCAAAGCTGTTTGTGAGGGTCTACAACTGTACTGTTCAGAAGGTTTAAGTAAAACACTTCTTTCCAATGAACTTTGCTCTTGATCCAGGGCAGTATTTGTTGGACTCCATGCTTATTTAATTGCACAGATGGTCACTAACATTTTAAACATCTTTGTTAACCAGGACCAGCCAGGAAACCCTGATGGCCTGTGGTCAGCAGAGAAGCAAGAATATTGGTGATTACCATGTTTCTGGATACATTTCTCCCACTTTTCATCCAAGAAAATGTGCCCAGAAATCTCTTCTGCAGTAAGAATCATGCCTCTGTCCAGAATATGTTTCTCTTCACACACAGAAATGACAAATGAACCAGTGCTGTGAGACCTGGTGTTTCAGGAAATGGAGGTAAAGAGAAGTGTTGGCATGCTGTGGCATCCACAGGCTCCGCTTTCCTGATTCCCATTTCTACCAGCCAGTGTGAAGGATGTGATCCAGCTCGTGAGGTCTTCATTAATGTCTTCTGCACTGGTCAGCAGGAGGCAGTGAGGAAGTGAAAGACCTAAATTCAGGCTTGTATGTTTTTGCTGCAGAAGATGCAGTTTCTTAGACTGGCACCAGCTGCTCATAGACGAATGCAGATCAGCACATAGATACAGCCATTCTGTTTTCCCCCTCCTCTTTTTTCTTTTTTTTCCAAATGCCATCCCCTCCCCTTCCGTAGTGTACTGTGTCTGCCAAGATGTGTATTCTGTAGACAAATCAATTCTCTGTGAGAAAAAAAAAAACCAGCACTATGTTACTGCCACTCTGAAGGTCTGGCTTCACAGATTCATAGCAGAGAGACGGTGTAGGATTAAGAAAGGAGGGGAGGGGATGCAGAGGGCAACAGTCTGAAAAGAAGTGGCTGGGGTGTCCTTGTGCTAGCTACCACAAGTTCAGCTGGTGCAGCACTTGTGACCACATGAGCCCTCCTTTTCAATCAGATGTGGTCAGGGACAAGGCAGCATAGGCATGTCCTTACTCCTGGCAGTTTTCCAGGTGCCCTCATGCTGTGCCCAGATGTCTACTTATCATGAACAAAGAAGCAGAGGCAGTTGGACTGCAAGCCTGACTTCAAGCCCATGTGGTCCACCACAGCTGAAGGATGCCCCTTCTCTACTGGGGCCTGGTGCGGTGCTCCTGCTCATTCTGAACTGCCTCCACTTCATTGCCAAGCAGGAAAGAGCCTACAAGTGCACACACAACTTTAAAGCTGAACTGAGTTCACATGAAGCTGGTAGTCAAGATTTCTGCATTCAATTATCTCTTGAGTAATGTGATTATTACTTGGAACTTTTCTGATAAATGGCATTAATTCACAGGAATACACTGATTATATATTTTGCATTTTTTCCTGATGTTGGAGAAAGAGCTGAACCATAGCTGTCATAGCCTCGGCACAGACATGTCTCACATGCTTGTTTTATGAAATACTTCTCATGAGATGTGGAAGTGGGCCACAAAGGGCTGATGGAGAGTCCAGCAGGCTATCCTGCCCATCAAAGTTTCTCCAATCTGCTGTAAAAATACTCAATGCTTAACCTTTCTCTTCTCATTCACATCTCCTCCGCTATTCATTTTCTAAGCTTTTGCATTTATGTTCCTAATTATTTTAAGAAGTGAATTGTGCCATTTAATTCAGCACATCATATCTCTTTGTGGTGCACACTCTTCAGCAATATACATTATTTTATTTTTCAATCTTTGAGTGTAAATCAAATAGCATACGCTATCTTTAAAGACATTTTTATTGCTGTTCTTAAAACATATTAATATGATAGTTTTCACACACTGGAAACCAACCCCACTTACTTGTTTTGCTTTGCTTTAATTTGATAGCAAGTGCATATATATTTATATTTCTCCCTTTTGTCTGTCATGTTTCCTGGAGCCCAAATGAAGCATGCTTCTACATAAAGCAGGGAATGAAAAGAATGTCACCTCTTGAAAGAGATTTTGCCTGTTTCCAAACTGAAATATTTTAAGGCATATTGACTGTTCTGAATATGCTGGAAGCAGACTTTCATAACCTCAATTACAATACATTGATAAAAACATTTGTGAAATTAGAAATAGAATTACATAGGCTGAGATGTGCTAGAAAATAAACAGAAAACATACAATTCATCTGGAAGTGCAAATTCTAAAGCTGTTCTATACATTAAAAACCTGCTTGTTGATGTATGATTTATTGTGTGTTGTGTAAATAAATCACATTGATATGAGAGGAGGGAGGGAGGGCTATGTCTAACATCTGCAGCCAACTCAACGCTCTTGCAAAGGAGTCTTTCACAACTTCGATTGCATAAAATGTAATATAAAATACAGATGATTTGAAATCTCATTTTTCAAGAGGTCATCTGTCAGGGTTTTCAGTTAGAAGAGTAAAGAGGGAAAAGCAGTATATAGAACTTTACACAGAATAGTAGCAGCATCTTACACAAACTATTTGTTTAAGGTGTTCTTCAGGTTTTGTTCATCTCTAGCCTGTAGGATGCAATTAGGACAGTTTAATTTCCATTATCCATACTGTACACTGGCACTTAACAAAAAGTTTGTTTGTACCACCAAAGAATTTAAATTTAACCATTAAGTGAGCTTCTTTGAATTGGAACTGGATTCACTGGTGGTGGCTGCAGGTACAGGTACAGGTAGGCTGCACTTGGAAATTTGTGAAAGGAGCACCATTGCAATGCACCAGATGGGAACAGAATTTCTAGCTCCAGCATTTTATATCACTCTCTGGTCCAAATTGGGACTGGGTGGAAGAAAGCACAACTACATTGACATCAGTAGTTTCAATATGTGCCCACTGCTTTGCTTATCAGAAAAGCCTAAAGCAACTAGGACAAGCTTGTGAATATGACCTTGAAGTACTTTGCTTTGTTTAACATTTTCACTTAGAGGCTTTGTTCATTCTTTTTTCTTTTGTTTGAGTTCGTGAGGGGGAGGGAGGGAGGGTGTTGGGGGGGTGGATCTTGTTTGATTTGGGCTTTGTTTTGGTTTTACTTTTTTAAATGGTGAATAAATCCTGTCTGGCTTGGCAGTTTTCATGGCATGTTTTGGCTTTGTAGAATTTGGCATAGACATGTATGACTGTGAACATCTGTTAGTTAGTTGGTTAGTTAGTTTAGGTTTTTTGCTTCCAATGATAAATGTTGCATGATAGAGCTAATAATTTTTTGTGGCTTTATTCTGATCAACAAAACAACTGAATTTCTGAATGGGCTGCCTTTCAGCTTTAAATGGTGTTTTCTCATTTGCTGTATTAGGAGTGGACATGAAAAAAAGAAAAGTTACGTTAGATTGTTATTCCCATCAGATTTACCTCTGGTGCCTAAGCACCGATTTTACGGCAAATGCCATCAGCTGATTAATGTTCTGTTCCCAATTTACATGCATGGATAGTATCTACCCAAAGGTCAGAACAGAGGAGTGAGGTGAGTGGTACAAGTACCTCTTTCTCAACCACAGGTTTGACAGAAAAGAGAAAGAGAAAGAAAGCATGCAAAGATTCATGCCCAGACGATGGGATCTAAAAGGTCATTTTCAGCTCCATGATGTATATATTTCTTTTAGTCAGTCATGATAATAACCAAACGTACACAGCAGCAAAAATAAAGGTTTGTCAGCATTTACCAAAGTTAGCTCATCTCAAAAATTGGGGTTTGGTTTGTTATAGGGCTTTCTGATGCTGTTGTTTTCCTGTGCAGTTGTTTTCTGAGGCAAAGAAAGCATGCATGCAGTAAGGGCAACCACGAGGAGTGATTGCCAAGAAGAACGTTGTGGAATTAGTAGAAATGCGAAAGGAAGAGTCTGGTATTTCCAGGCACTAATCAGTGAAGGAAGTCATTGCAAGTTGAAATTTAGTTTAGTATAATCACATAAGTCCATTTCCTGGAAATTATGAATGCAGAGAGAGCCACCAGGTGTTAAAGGTTCAAAACAAACAAAAAAAGGGTGGTAGGGAGAGGGGTTCTTCAGGGAATTTTTCTCTCCCTACCAACATGAAGGAGAGCTTCGTGTTGGGAGCTGAAGGACCAGGGCCAAGAACAAAGATGTGGCTGATGATTCTGAATTCCAGCTTAGTGGTGGGGCGAGGTCACAGAGAGGGAAAGGCTTTTTTCCTGTGTACTGGACTTCATTTTGGGCAGCCTCTGTGACTGGTGGCCACCGTTTACTGAGCTGGTGAGAGATCCTTCTGGTTCTGCTCTTCCTCCTTCCTCCTCCAACTCTGGGCACCCTGACCTTCAGAGAGAGAGGGAGAGACTCACAACTGCTTTCTGGATACCCTGCAGGCTTTTTTTTTTTTCCTGGGGACTGACTACAGCTGCACCAGGACTGCTGGGAACCACGACCACCCCCAAACTTCCAGCATTACCTTCTTTGAACTAAGGACAAGGAGAGAGTCTGCTCTTCCTCAGGGAAAAGATTCCACCCTATCCTCTGCAACTACCGGTACCACATGAGTCATAAGGCTGGCACCTCTTCCTGCCTCTTCTCTCAGTCTCGCTGGGGAAAGACCGAGAACAGAGCTTGCAGTCAGCCANCTTTTTTTTTTTTCCTGGGGACTGACTACAGCTGCACCAGGACTGCTGGGAACCACGACCACCCCCAAACTTCCAGCATTACCTTCTTTGAACTAAGGACAAGGAGAGAGTCTGCTCTTCCTCAGGGAAAAGATTCCACCCTATCCTCTGCAACTACCGGTACCACATGAGTCATAAGGCTGGCACCTCTTCCTGCCTCTTCTCTCAGTCTCGCTGGGGAAAGACCGAGAACAGAGCTTGCAGTCAGCCAATGTGCGACACTGCCACCTGCTGTCTGTAAATATAATTGCACCAGGAGGAAACTCCCGGTTTGGGGGTTGTTTTGGTATGGTGGGAGTGGCTTGCACTGATCTGTTTATAGTTATATCTATATCTATAGTAGTTGAGAACAGTTATCCTTCCTCTATACATTTTCCAAATAAAGTTCTATGAAATTTATGAAGGGGTGAAGTGGTTATTGAGGAGGAGTCCTCTCATCTAGTCTTGATAGACACCTTGGTTTGGTTTAAACTAGGACACCAGGTTTCCTTTAAAAGTTTGACTTTAGAAGAATGAACCACGGATCAAATTCTGTAGTAACTAGCTGCTCCTGAAAAATAAAAAATCATCAAGAGGCTCCATGGATGCGGCTTCTTCACTCCCAGAGTGCGGGACAGTCATTTCCGCAGTGCAATGGGTCCCTCTTACTGTGCAAGGTTTCCCATGTTGCATGGTAGCTCAGTTTCTCAGTGATGGTGTTTGGGCTCAACAAAGAAATGTGATGGCACAGTACAAGGTATCCTGCCTCTGCATCAGTACTTTTAGACCACCTGAGAACTGGGCACTATATGCAAACAGAAACCCACTTCCAAATGGAAGCTTATACCTGAATGTAATCAATTATTACCTTGATTTGAGGTAGTGTTTTAAGTGATTGAAATCTGAGGTCTGAGTCCTGCAAGAACTTGCATGTGGTGGGAATCACACAATCAGATCATGGGGTCAAGTTCTCTGTGGTTTTTAAAATGCCTGAGCAGCATGTCTCCTTTCAGAGGAATTGTAAATAAGAGCTATGGAGAAAAGAGAGGCTTATACAGTGTTTAAACTAATGGGAGGTCTGCCTAAAGACTGAGTATTGAGCTTGTGGATAACAGAGTATTAAGAAAGCTTCAAAGATCACTTACCTGTGTCCTACAAAAGAAAATTGGAAAACTGTTGTTTGTCCTCCAATGCTATACATGAGTCTCCCATCTTTCTGAACACTAACCCAGTCCATCTACTGCTGGAAATGCTGTGTATTTTGTCTCTGTTTCAGTCTGGGACCAGTTGAAGGCTCCAATTTAGGTGGTGTTGCCCCTGCCCTGCCACCTCCTGACCAGGCTGAACTCAAATGCAGATGGGAGAATGGTGGCACTGGGGTTCCCACTGCAGCAGGGAGGCCATAGCAGGTCACACACAGGTGTGGGAGGAGAGCAATCCTCCCAAAGTGTCAGATACTGCCTCCACACCACTCCTCAAGCAGTGGCTGGCACAGCAGATCAAGCTTTTCAGGTACCTGGATATCCCAGATGCAGCCCTTTGTCCCCTTCTCTCCCATTTAGGAGAAGAAGTCTGTTTTCAGACTGACACCATCTCCTCTTCGCCCTTCTGGCAGCAAAACTGCAGTTGCTTACATTTATGAGGAGCTTTGCGCCAGCTCTGTCTGATATATGTTTGGTTTGTGTATTTACAGTATCTTGTAACGTTCCTTATGAGTAGTGACATCTCCAGGTGTAATGTATCAAGGATCAATAAATGCCATTAAAATCTTTATGAACATTGTAGCTAAGAGACTGGAAGTATTTGAATAAGTCTCAAGCTTAGTAAGCATATAAAGATGACAAGCATTCATTTTAAACTATGGTTGTGAAGGTCAGATCTCAAAGATAGATGGTTTAGTTACTCGTTCATCTGAAACACCTGCAAATTTATGGATCTTGATTTATTAAAATTCAAAAGAGAATTTTTTTAAAACATAAGGCATATTCCATTTTTTTCGGTTTTGGACTACTAAGAATTAATCCTTTTATGTTTGTTTAAATATATTGAGAGTGTTTTTTAAATCAGCAAAATTGTTATTCCCACTTTATTTTAATTTGTTTTCTACTTACTCTGAAATGAACTTCAGCTTTTGATAAATAACACTTCAGTGCCCATTCATAAAGTATGAAACTAAAAGGTAAGCTTAAAGAAATTTATAAAATATGTGATTGTGACAGTATTTGAATCTGATATTTCATTTGGAGGGCAAAAGTAATTGCTTCCAGAAAATTTAAAACTGTGTGGGAGGAAAATGTGGAGTAGAACGCCAGGTAACCACTGTCTGTATGTCTGTGAAATTAGCTGATAGCCTTGATAAGCAAATGAGGTAGGGAGATTTCTAACTTACCTTGGCCTCTTTTTCTTTTACCTGCTTCAGCTGTATTTTATTTCTCACTTCAGCACGTGACATCATTACTTTTCAATCCAAATATACTCCAGTCTGCAGTACTGATATTCTTTCCATTACAGAAAGTAGCCAACTTATGTACAGAAAAGGTCTCTAGCACCACTCCTTCCAGGCTTTGCAAATACTGTATATTTTGTGACATTTTCTCTGTGCATCCTCATCCCTCTGCTTCTGCCCAGTCTGCAAGGAATGAGACAAGTTGTGATTTTTTGTTGTTGTTGTTGCAGTGAGTACCACTCTCTTTTACTCAAAAGTGATCCTGGAACATGTTAGTGTTTGTTCCCAGTCCAGATACATCTCAGGATGTGGGACAAACACTCACTGTTCTCACAGATCTTCTCTTCTTTGTCTGTGAGCATCTAATGGACAAAACCGGTAAACTCCACCTTGTCCAAAGAGTCCCACATGATGTTGCACAAAAGTTATATATAATGGCCAATCTTCGCGAACGAAGATTTGGGAGGGGCTCACCCCACGTGTGCCCTCCGAGCCTGCGCAGTGGATTTTTTAGGTGAGGCTCAGCGTGCGCAGAGCTGGCCCCACCGTTTAAGTCCTAAGGTTCATTTGCCACGGCCGAGCAAGCTTGGACAGTGACACTGAGGTCCTTAGGACTGTCTACAGCACTCAGTACTAACTGGAGCTGGCCCTGCTTCACATCCGAGATCTGACGGGATCGGATGGCAGGGTGGCATTTAACTGCCGGGGCCGCCCGTACAGAGACTCGAACTCGCGACCTAGGAGCCGGAGACGGAAGTGCTCACCACTACGCCACGGGACCGCCCCTTGCACAAAAGTTAGCACCTAATCAAATGATGTGATAGGGGAAACATAATTTAAATGAGAAGCAGAGTTCAGTAGAAATGCACATTAGTGAAGTCTCAAACATGTGCTTCCATCTCAGTTTCATAGACCTTCATCTCAACCTTCTCCCTCCAGCCTGACATCTGTACCACTTGCATACAATCTCATCTACCTCCAGTGCATGTTGCAAAAAAAGAAGCTATTCCATTTTGTTAAAGGTACAGCCCACAGTATGATTCGTTATTTTATCATTGTAGCAAGTACTTGAAGCCACATCAGCTTTATGGCCACAATAAAGTGACCCACCTAACACAGAACACACCTTGCAGTACTTGTCTAATACCAGAGTGATAATTGCACCATTGCACTGTTTTATGAGGCAGTAATCCAGTTCCTGAGCAGACAAACTACTAGGCTGAAAGCTGAGTAGTTTATCTTGATGAGGAAATTGTATTATTGCTGAGTAAAATAGGATTGCCACTTCTTTGTGCTTCAGGTAGGGATTTTTTTTTGTTTATTTGCTTATGGTGTGGTTTGTGGGGATTTTTGAAGTCTTTGAATGTGATTTTATCCAATTGATACAACTGAACTAAAACCTCTGTGAATACAGATTTAATCTCATTGTGTGTTTAAAATAGCTCCCAAGGAAGACATATTTGTGGTCAATACAAACAATGAAAATGTGTTTGATTTTGGTGTGTAGGTGGGCAGCATTAAAGAATATGAACTGCAAAGCACTGCACTGCTGGGCTCAACTTCTTGGGCTTTGTTTTTGGTTTGCCTGACTATGGGTTTATGCCACCTTCTGACCTCAAAATTAAGAAGTGAAACATTAGCAGCTAAGGTTTAGCATGGGATCATGCACACACACGGTGACCAGAGATGATGCCCACCACTGTCAGCATGGTGTGTTAAGTACCCAGGGCTGGTGCACCTCAGGGTTATCTTTGTATCAACAGATGGAGTCAATACTGACTGTGCTTATTTGGGGATAGGTATCTGTAATTTCTGCCACTGCTGAGGCCTGGCCAAAGCCCCTACAGATTTCCTAGCTACCTGGCACATCACAGGGATAAATTTCAGCTCCACAGGTGTTTCTCACCCACTCCACAGAAGCACACACATGTATGGGGGTGTTTGTATGCATATTCCTCTCGAAGACAATAGCTTTGTGTGGTTGTTGTTTCATCAGTTGTGTACCTAAGTGGTTCTTGATGCCTTGGTTTTGTTATATGAAACCTCCATGCTGAGCTGTACAAAATTATTAGATAACAGGAGGATATTTTGTCTGCCTTTCCTGCAAGACTGTATTCCTCTTGACATATGCAAGGAATGCTGAAAGGCAAAATTATTTCTAAATCAAATGATAAATGATGCCCTTTGATTAAGTTTTGCTTATATTGAAGATTCCAAAGAGAAAACAAAAATGTCTCTTTCTTTCTTGTAATTTCTTTACTCAGGTTTAATAGAAAAAGATAAAATGAGAACCATTACAATGGCATTTGCCAATTTGCAGGCAGAATGTATTGCAGGTGAGCAGCCATTCACCTTCAGAGATAAAACGAGTCAAAAAACAAAAAAGAGTCCACGTTACCCTTAGAAGTAATGATCATTCACATCACACTAGATGTTTGTTATGTCAACCGTTTGTCAGTTAAACAGCAGACATCTTTTTGCTGCGCTCTGGTCCCATTGTGCAAATAGAATAATGCCACAATAGATGAGGCTGTCCAGGTCATGAAAGTTATTAAATGTCTTTCTTTTGCACCTAAACCTTTCCTGTTTCAACACAAGGTAAATTATATGGTCTCTGTAATATTTATTTTAAAAAAAAAAGTTGCTACTGTATGGTACTGGAGAAAAATAGGAAACTACTTGAAGAGGATGACCTTAAAGTAAGGGTCACTCTGTGATACGGTTTGCAAGGGGATAGATACAGAGACCAAAATGCGAGATCCTCCTCTTATTCTTGTGTCACCAACAAAAATGCTAGATGGCAGTCTGAGGACAGCCATTTCCAATTGTCCCCATGTCCCCTGCCCTCCCAAATTGCTGGGCAAGGCTGGAGATGGGTCTGTGTCTGCTTTATGATCAGCTCTGGCAGCAATACATGCATATGCTGCCCTTTGTTCTGGCATTGTTGTAAGATCTGCAGTCAGACTGAGGTCTGTATTTTTCTGTGTACCTAAACATTCAGAAGTGTCTGTTACATCAGGATGCACAGCTTGATGTAAGTTAGAAGGGCTGGCTCAGAAGATGTTGAAAACATCTTTCCTTTTGCCCTCTTTCCTTGTCTCGCCTTGAACAGAGCCCTTTCAAGGGACCCCAATTGCTAATCCATTTTTTAAAACTACAATTTGTTTATAGGTATTTCTGAAACACCTTATCTCTACTCTCCAGCTGGAAATGTAATGCAGCATAATTGCACAAGTGTCTCAGTAATGGTGCAAATTCAAATCAAATCATAGGATATTTCACACTGTGCACCTAACTCCTGATGTCTGTTTTATGGGCTGCACAATTTAGCAGCATGCTTTTTCAAGATTTAGCACTACAGTAGATATTAAATACGAGAAAAAACAAATGTATGGACTTTGCAACAGTATAAGATTTTTTTCCTTCCAGGGATGACACCAAGGTAAACCAAAACAATCTATTTAATTCAGTTTTCTGGCAATAATTTCCAAATAATATAGCACAAGGAAGGCAACCAAAGAAACCCTTGGCCAGCTAAGTTAGATTTGTTTTTTTAGAATAAATATTTACTTTCTTGGACTCAAGTAGAAGAAGTCCCCTGACTCTTTTCCCCTACTGGACTCTCATGGTGTATATCCTCATTTCTGTGTCTCACATAGAAAAAATGGTGTTTTTTCACAGGTCCACTAGCATCTCCTTTTTAATTCTGCCCCTCATCACTGCTGCAGTGCTCTGCAGTGTGTGCATCATGAATACTGCATTGCCTGTATTCTAGATCCATTGGGAACCAATGACCCAAAACCAGACCATGATCAGCCAGCTCCTGGCATCTACCCACGTGATCTGCTTTGCTCTACTGATCTTTCACAACTGTGGATCAGAACACATTCATGTAGCTAAAGAAGTAATAACAACAAGCAAAAAAAGCCAGTGCTTATCCTCTTCTCTTTTGCTTTGCCTTTTTTCTAGTTTTGCAGACACAAAGGAGGGGGATGACAGAATGAATCTCCATTGCGCTGTTACCCCACAAAACTGCTTTGGCCCAGAGGCAGAATTGTTCTTGATTCAGCCCAAACAGATTTGGGCAATGACAGGTTTGTGTTTCAGAGCACAGGAATGTTTAGGCATAAGCAGACTCTGTGCAGGCTCGAATAATACACCCATGTGGGATGAGCCCTTCCCAAAAAAATCTTTGTTTGCGAAGTCTAGCCATGATGGTAATGATGATGGTGATTATTTCTTATAATGTAATCTCCTTCTAAATAATGCCTGTCATCATCTGTGATGATGCTGTTCCTACACGTATTGTTCACAGTAACACTTTCAGCACTCATGTTTCAATGCTAAGGGAAGCTAAAGGTAGGGAGTTCATTACAGAAACTTCCTTCAGGCTTTTGACAAGATCTAGTGAGATGCCAGTTCTTCCCCATCATTTTCTGTGAACCAGAATGTACTGGAGCATTCTGGCCAGTACATTCAACATTATTTCCTTGTCGTACATACACAATATTTTGTACAAGTGCGATGAAAAGAGTTCAACTGATCATGCAATCTGTCATGAGTTTTCTTCCTAGCATCTTCTAAAATAGCAGATATTCCAAAAGCAAGAAACTTTTGAAGGTTTCCTGTTCCATGTGACACCAGGTCAATCAAGACCTGTCTCTTACTGGTGTTCACTGTTGCTTTCAATAGCCAGTGCTCAGGTCTCTACCTTAGGTACATTTCCACTGTCACTCAAACCAAATAAACTGACAGAAATTTCAACATGACTGCACATGTTGCAGTAGCACCTATAGCTACGTATTCAAAGGAAACAGGGAGGCTGGTACTTGCATAGTATAATTTAAGACACTCAGCTCAAGTAACGGAGATAATTTAGTCACCCAGTTCAGTCTAATTCCTCTAGGTCCCTTATGTAGTCTATGGGGAGAAGTTCCACTTATATGGTGCATCTAGGCAGATGTCAAAGCCATAAGGCTGGAGCTGCAACAGACACATAGCATTCTGCCTACTGAGGCAATATAAGTACCTTCTAGAGGTAATGGGCTTCAGAAGGGGAAGGTGTCTCATTTTTCAGAATCAGAAGCATCATTGCAGGGCACATCTCTGTGGTGTGGTACAGAAAAAGATCCAAACAAACTACAAGCCAAAGAGCTCATCTCTCATACTAAATGTAAGTCTGGCAATAGTCCATTTTTATTTTAATATAGGCAGTATTCATAGCACTTCCTCTATTTTCTGTTTTCTTTCTTATTGTCATGGATAATGGAATGGAAATATAGTCATTTGTAACCAGGTTTAATTATATACTTTATTCTCATGCTTTATCTCTCCCACTTGCTAAAAAGGTAAGTATCTGTTTCATTCTGTTTCCTTAGCTGAAGCATCTGCACAGACACGGGCACCTACTGTAGAAGCTTGTCCTGACTTTGTAATCCTCTTGTGATCTCCTCTTGCCATGAGATTTAATGTAAGGCATGTCGTGAGCCGCAGAGAGTTGGTGTGTCCTTATCTGTCCATGTGCTCTTGGAGTGACACTACATCACAAATTCTGAAGCATCTCACACGTATATGCTTTGTACCAATCATTTTCATCTCAGGGATCTGGTGCTTCAAAGAAGATGCCATGTTAATTCTCATAAATATTCCTCAGTTTGTTAATGTTGAAAGGTGTCCCTCTCATCTTTTGCAATTTAAAGTACTGTTCTAAAGAAAAAGAGTTACATTCCTGGATTTTAAAAAATCACATTTAAAAAAAATTTGTTATTTATGTTCCTTTGAAAACTTTAAATGGTTTAGATAATTATAAGAAACAATTTCAATTCTGTTCTTGTTTTTCATGTTTACTTTTTTCCTTGCATTATGCTGGACAGTCAAGGCTGATGAATTTAGTACGTATTATTCCCTATCTTTTCTATCTCCAGGTTTCATATCCTGGCAGGGTCTGAATTTTAAGTGCTACAGGCACAAGTGAAGCATTTTTGTTTATTCACCATTGAATAATAATAAAAAGTCTGCAGTGAGATATTTATATTTCAAGTGTTGTGTTTAAGTTACAAAACCATACTGCCTACTTGGAAAGGGGGAGGAGGTCTTTGTCCCCACTCTTGTTAAGCTGTCCTGCCTTGGCATTCCTCAGGCTAGGTTCAGGGATTTACAGTGTAGGTCAAGTCTCAAATATGGTACTCACTCTCTTTTGTGTCCTTTCCTAAATGCTGATGTGCAGTGCATCACATTGCTTCCCTATTTTTTAGACCATTGCCTTTTTGGTAACCTTTCCTTTTCTTCTTCAGCTTTCTCAGAAGCAAGCCACAGGGCAAAAAATTGGGGGAGGGTGAAAATGGAAAGAGAATTGGCATTCACAGTTTCATCCAGCACATTTTTCTGTTCATAGCAGAAATCTTTATAACCTTGTCCAAAATGTCGACATATTTTTAAACAAATGTTGACAGGCATGGGCAAACTCCAGCAAGGGTGTTACTCCAGAGTTCATTTCCTTAGTCACTAAGACATCTATGGTTATGATATGTGCTAAGAAGGCATTTTCTGGGTTGCAATAAGATAGTCTGATAACTCAGTCATCATTCTCCTAGTCAAATCCAAGGGAAATGTGGGTTTGCTCCTTAGGTTGGTTTCTAATAGTCCAATAGAGACTAGCTGTGGGCAAGGTCATTTAAGAGCCAAATGACTATCATTGTTTTATGAGAGAGTTAAGTTTTAATAGACAGGGTGGAAGGAGTCACATATCAACAGCATAAAGTAAAATAAGAGCTGTAGCACTGAGTCAGGGAAAAAACCATATATCTAGAACTGCTGTAGCGCAGATCTAATGGACCTGCTACTCATGGACAGAAAGTCCCCTGCATGATGCGCCAGGTTATTTTCATGTATGTATGGCCAGACTTCATGAATGAAGATTTGGGAAGGGCTCTCCGCACGTGGGTGTGCTCTTCCAGCCTGAGCAGTGGATTTTTTCAGGTGAGGCACAGCGTACACAGAACTGTCCCCACCATTTAAGTCCTAGGGTCCATTTGCCATGGCCGAGTGAGCTTGGACAGTGACAGTGAAGTCCTTGGGACTGTCTACAGCACCCGGTACTAACTGGGGCTGACCCTCCTTAGCATCCAAGATCTGACAGGATCGGATGGCAGGGAGACATTTAACTGCCAGGGGATGGTCCCCACTGAGACTCGAACTCGGGTCCTTTGGATTCAGAGCCCGGAGTGCTCTCCTTTACACCACGGGACTGTCCTAGGTTATTTTCATAAAGAATGAAGAAATTTAATGAACATAGAGGAAGAGGAGATTGTTTGTCAATGTCAGAGATGGTCTTGGGGGTTCAACAATATGACGATAGCATAAACCAGAGGTAAAACTTTGACTCTGTTCAAGATATGAAGGATGTAGGGTTTTTGTCTTTGACTAAAATGAAGCCAAGATTTCATGCCAGAAAACTAATGTGTTTAATGCTATAAAATACATCAGTTGCAGAGCCGAAGAACAGGGCTAGCTGAAGTAGAATTTGTCACATAGCAATGCTGTAGAATCTGTCACAGTGCCTGAAGATGAGATAGTACTAGTAACAAAAACAGAAATTGAATCTGTGTCCCTTTCATGACAAATGTCACCTGAGCTAGCTATATGCATGAATTTGACTGAAAAATCTGAAAACTGGAAATGTATAATGGAGTTATTTATTCTTTGGCACTTGGTGAAAAGAGCAGAGGTAACTGCTGTATTTTAAATCAACTGTTGATATTGTTTATATGATTAACAAAGATTTTAAGGTTCCTGAGGAATGGCTGAGGCTGTTATCCCTGCATGACACTATAAAAAAGATTTTGTTTTTAATCCTGTGAAGGGCATTGTGAATTGCTTTGGTAACTTTGACAAAATAACAGTTGTTGTGACTGGCAGTTCTCCAGCTGTGCAGGGGGAGTCAACAATTTTATTGGTTTACTTAAAAAGAAATACAGAGTGAACTTCTTACCTTTTTGATGACTGAGGTACCAAAAAGCCTCATGCAGGAAGGTACTAGTACCTCCAAATGTCGTGGAAGTTGTTAAAGCGATTAACCTTGTTAGAGTGAGGAATGGCTATCAGTCTGTGTCTGACACAAAAGTTGCAGAGAACAGAGTTTGAGGATTGGTTTCTTCAAATTAAAGTGCAAGAGGAGATATTTTGAGAAATGAAAAGTATTTTTTCTTCTGAAAATTAAATGCTAATTTTCATGATGAAACCTTCTGAAGCCAATAAACTACCACCACATTTTATCAGCACAAACTGTGCAATATTGTTTGTGTTACTTGGCATTTGCTTATACAGTAATTCTTACCTCAGGTGTCATTTTAATAGAAATACAGAAGTTATGGGGAAACACATTGGGCAGAAAAGATTGTCTTCTTTGCAGTTATCACTTGTATTTCTGCCAGAACAACAGATTAAAAACAAATTATCCATAGAAATTGTTAATGTAGTTTGATTCTTTGCTGCAGCTAGGGTAAAATACTAGTTGCCACATATTTTTATATCCACACTAATTGACACATACAAGTCTGAGACAGGAGTACTGGAGACCTTACACAGACAAAATTTTTACTGGATTAAGCAATTCTTGCAGTCAGTTCTGAGAGAGTAAAACATGGTGTGATATACGTTTCCACTTCTCCAGAGACACCTCTTTGTCGCGGGGGAGAAGCTTGCGTGCCCTCATGAGGTTGAGAGCTATGCTGGTGGTGGTTTGTGCCTCCAGTAGGGTCTCCCATGCCAGACAGGTCTCAGCTGAAGGGTCAGAAAAAGTGTGTCCACTCTCGCTAGCCCTCTGGCAACCATCCTAGGAGAAGGACAACTCTTACTCCAAACCCAGGCAGATGGAGCTTGCTTAGCACTGTAAGGCTATCCATCTAAGAGAAGGATACTCTAACTAAACCTACATCCTGAGGTATTCGTTGTCACTGTCCAAGCTCGCTAGGCCGTGGCAGATGAACCTTAGGAGTAAAGGCTGGGCCAGTTCTGCGCACGCTGTGCCTCACCTAAAAAATCCATTGCGCAGGTTCAAAGGGTTCACCCACATTGCAAAGCCCTGTAG
>VWZD01003550.1:0-13275 GCA_013396695.1 Sakesphorus luctuosus | reverse complement strand
CAGAAGTGCATAAGCATAAGATTAATAGCCTGAACCTATGAGTGGTTTTTGTATAACTTAAAGAAAAAAAGTAATTGAATGAAATCAAAATCCTCAAAGTACAATATAAAAATAAAATTCTTTGAATAGAAATGCTACTTTATCTTATTTTAACTATAGAATCCTCTACAGAAGCCAAGTTATCGGTCTGGTTTGGGGGATTTTCTTTGTTTTCTTTAATTCTTCTTTTAGTTAAAATGAACTATAAACATCCACAAGATTTGTTTTTCTGCTTTTAGACAGGCCATCTTTTCCTGCCACTTACTAACAAGTTTCCTACCAAATACTCTTCTAATTATTTTTTCCAGTGATACAATGACACAGTACAATCCAAGCCAGGTAAGAATGTGAGTTATTTAAATATTCAAGTTACTAGCTCTAGGTCACACTTCTTTCAGAAAGGAATCCTTGCTATGCTCCCAACTTTACCTGCAACACCTTTAGGGTCCCTATCTCCTCCCCTAGCTCTTAATCTATCAGGGACAAAGCTAGCTTGTATGTGTTTGGTTTTCATTTTGCTGCTTTTTGCTTTATGCTAAATGCAGAGGGAGGAGGAGAATAGCACTGACAGGAGTATCAGAGAATCACAGAATATCATGAGTTGGAAGGGACACACAAGGATCATCGAGTTCAACTCCTGGCCCTGCGCAGGACAACCCAAAGAATCATACCATGTGCCTGAGAGTACAATCTAAACAGTTTAGGGCCTTTGGAATTGTTCAGCATTTAGCCCCCTGACTTCCTCTGAAAACTTGAAAGGCATTTTTAGTTTGTTTCTCTCTCCCCCAATAAAAAGTTTCATTCCTGCTAATACATCTTTCAGACAGCTTCCCATTATGTTTGGGAAAGGACAGGTATTATCATTGCAGCTTTCAGAGGAGAGCAAATGTTGTTTTTCGCTAACAAGCAATTACTTCTATTTGACCAAGTAATTGCAGTGCCTACAACTTCCTTGTGCATACTACCTGTCAGAACTGTGATCTACCTGCTGGTCACTGTCTGTCAGCCTGCACCTATTTCAGGTACTACATTAGGCCCAGTGTCAAGATTCACAGCTTCTTTTCCAGTGGGATGGCCACACTATTACCTCTGGGTTCCTGGCAGACTATAGGAGTGGTCAGCAAAAATACCCCTATCCCATGAAGCCTTGGTCTGAACATTAAGTGGGCAGTTTTTCATTTAAAAGGCCCTCAGAACAGTTCAATCTATTTTAAAGTCTGATAGTCCTTTAAAAGGAGAAAGTGATCTGCAATACTTTTGCAGCATTTTAAGCCCACAACCTCCTATTTAACTGGTAGAGACAAATCAATGCCTTTCTGAAAGCACACTGAAGAACCAGCTCTCGTCAGAATACATGTTTATGCTTCTCAACCTTAAAAACAAAGCTGCAAGTTTCTACTTGACCTTTCACTAAGATATCTTTAATATAAATGAAGTCTAGAAACAAGACCCATTTATTCAGAATCAAGATTTAGCTTGTTTTTCCAAAAGACAAATCCTCAGCCTGGGAACAGAGGACAATTTCCTAATAATAAGGTCTGCAGCGGGTTGTCACCAAAAGGTGTGCTGCTTTTTTCTTCATGCTCTCAGTTGTCTTTCACCTACTTGCTCACTAGCAATGAAGCTGTGGAGCAACTTACTGAACTGGTCAGTTTGTTCTAGGGAAGATATGGGGAAAGAAGGAGGCAGAGGTTTTTTTGTAAGTTAGCAGGATCATTCTTTCTGTAGTGAGTCAGTCAACTTGAAATCACATTCTAAGACACTGGGTAGTAGCTTCTACATAGTATAATCCCTGCAGCTGCTGGAAAGAGCAACACCTTGACCCCATAATCCAGTCCATTTGACCCTGATCTTTAATGTCAATTTGCATTATTGCGATAAGGACCTGGTCAACCTCAGATTTGTTTTTAAGTGATTAGGTTTTCAGGCACACTAGCGGTCTGATACTCAGGTTATCCCAGGCATAAGAGCTGAAAGTGAGAAGGTTCACATATTTTAATGACTATGCTTTCCCTTACATTGAACTGGCAATGTAGCCTGATAGACAACCAATTCTATCTTTAGAATCAAACTTGCTTTCTATTTCTTGATTTCCCTTCTCCTCCCAAAGAAAACCAAACTTGAATTACTAATGTGACTACAGGAGTATCAGTAGATCAGCCTATCAGTGTTGTGCAATACGACCCGCATACTTTTTCCTCCTTGTGATAAGTTCAAATTCCAAAAATTAACTGACTGCAATAAGTCAAGGCAAGTGTTGAGATTTCAGTCCAATAAGCAAGTCCTTAAGTGTTAGGGTTCTGCTCACAAAGCAAGATATGAAGGTAGCATGATTCCAGGCTCTGTTAATCAAAAGAAAATCCGTTCCTTCTATTTGAAAAAGCAGGCTGTTTGCAGTGTTAGTTAATAATTTAAAAACAACCAAACAAAACCCAAAACAACAGATCCCAGAAGGAAGGCCCATATTCACAATCATATGGACCAAAGCAAAAGGAAAGTAATGGCACAAATGCTATGCCTGAATGATTATTTTTTTTTTGAGAATAAAGACCAAACACATGAACTCACTTATCTAATTCAACTCTGAACTATGATCTTCACAGCAAGAAGCTAGAGTAATTTTGTACATTACTGGAATATGTCACTATGACTAAATTAACTTATTCAGGATGTCAGACATTTTCTGAAGGATAATTGAATATATTGGAATCTTCAGTAAAAGTTCTCACATCTACAATCTCATTTTTTAAAAACATACTTTATGACCTTTCATTAATAAAACTAGTTGAAGAGGTAAATAATTTTAAGAGAACCTTCAAATTTGGTATCTTAATGTTATTACAAGTTACATCAAATTTTAAAGACAAAATTAAACCTTTGATTTAAAATCAAGAAAAACTATTCAATTTGAAGCAAAGACCATCTCCAGCCCATGCAAAACAGGTGTTATTTTATTACTTTTATTATAATCAGAAATGCAAAATTTTCAAGTTGTAGGTATTTTTATTAAAGCTACTGAAATCAATCCAACAGTTTCACAAGATTTGGGCCTCTGCACAAGTGATATGCATGCAAGCAGATTGTAAAAAGACAACCATTTAGCGTAGAAATAGATAAGTCCCCTTTTTTTTTGTCTCAACATACTAGTTTAAAAGCAAACAATGATTTATGTAACAAAACCCTCAGGTTTTAGAGAAGAGGAAGGAAGGCAGCAATGATACCCAATAACCACTCTACACATTAATACAGTACCTGGGCGCTGAATCTGTGAACATCAAAGGCACTGACTAGATCAATGGAAGACATGGAGGAAGAGCGACTATAGAGCTACCAGAGACAGACAAAGAAAAAACCAAGTAATCAGAACAAAGGCACAACAGAGCATTCAGTACCAAATCGTAAGCAGAAGATAATGAAGAAAATGAAAACAAAAGCACCATAAGCAGCAAGCACAGCGGCAAATACTGATTTCATGCACCTATTATGTATTATGCTCCCAGTGCTGCCATAATAAAGGCATAGTGTTTCCATTAACACTAAAAAAAAGTCAGTTGATCCTAATGCAAGAGACTGGATTTTTTTTTCCATTGATTGAATGAATTTTGGTGAAGGCATCTTAAAAACACTGAGGTTAGCAAGTTGGGTTTTTTCTTTAATATATTTTCTACCTGACCAGTTTGATAAAAATCAAGAGTATTCTAAATAGATATTGAAATCAGTATTTTTTTAGCCAAGACAGAAAACAGTCCTTCTCCAGTTCCAGCAACTTCAATTGAAAATGAGTAAACCACTGAAAGTTATACTAGAAACACCAAAAAAATAATTAAAAAAATAAATCAATCTTACCTATCCATATAAAATATACAAATACATCAGCCAATTATACAGAGGAGATCATGAGAAATATCTTACCTTTTGGACAAATCTATGAGTCCCCACAGCAGAATATGCATCTCCAGAAGGTAAGGATATTGGCCAGTATAATCTGACCTTTTCGCTTTGGGACTGCAAGAAAGTAGGTTTAATTACTGGTAGCCAGCTGCCACTGGATGGACTATGAAAGAGTGAGGCACCCTCAATCTATGTAGTGGCTACAACTAATGCTGTCCATGACAGACATGAAGTTGTCATTCTGCTGGAGCTCTCAGGAAGAAAATGGGCCTAGAGACCGAATTACCCATTAATTTATACTTCAAGGCATATTTCTAGGTTAAGCAAAATAGATTGGCAGCATTATGGATGTTGCATCCATGTAGTAGTAAAACAGTCACTCTAAACTTATACCTTCTGCTGAGAGACCCCCAACATAGAAAAACTCTGCTGGGTACTATATGTCCACTAGAAAGTCTTATAATTCTTAACCAAGTCATTGTATTCACTATATTCATAAACCTAAAACCTTTTAGGACAAAGGAAAAATCACTTTGCTATTCCCTCTCATTTTATACACTACTATACGTTTTCAAATTCTATATATTTCATCACACAAATCTTATCCCTTTTTGATTCTTGTCACTGAAGTGCATTCAGAGCCTACACAATTTTTAAACAAAAAAACCCCCAATGTCTTTCCTATTTCACATACTGCTACAGTCAAAAGAAACAGGTTTTGAAAAATAGCTGCAATATTAGATATTCTTATTTGCAAAGGGCATCAGTTACATATAAAGATAAGTTTTATAAGGGACTGTGGGGTGATGGCCCTTAATGAGTTGAGGGAAACGCCTCAGCCCCCCCGGAGGGATGCTGATAAGTGATGGTGTTACCATAGAATGGAATGTTATTAAATTAGCATGGCCTTTGTTTGGCACACCCTGTGGCACCCTGCAGACTCAAGGAGCCCACCCCCCTCAGGCATCTGTATCACCCCCCAGAACATTTTGACTATAGTCACACAATACCACCTGAAGAAAAAAAAAGTATAAAAAGAAGTGCAGTTTAACTGCAACTTGAGGAGAAAACTTCCACCTCTGGGAGGGCAACCAAGGAGCTACCCTGTCTCCCTCCTTCCATCGACATTGCAGGGGTAAGCAACCAAATTCTTACTTTATTTTCCTATGCCTTACTAATTATAATTTGTTACAGCTCACTGGGTGTTTACGTGTTAATGGGAAGCGGCTATATTTTTCCTGTTGCTTTTCTTTTGGGTTACTGAGTGTGTTTACATGTGGTGTTGAACTGTTGTGTCTCTGTTTAGCAATCCTCTGTTAGTTAAGTTTGTCATGGGAGTGTTATACTGCTGGGGTGGCCTGTAAAATGTGTGTTGTGCCGGTATCTTTTGGGGTATTTTGTACAATCCTGCAGCTAAATGTTATCACCGACTAAGTAACCTATATAGTCATTGTCACGTACCTGTATTAATAAATGTTATTTCGGGAGCTATCATGAGGAAAGTTCTTTTCTTGCTATTAAGTGTTGCCTTATACCAGAGGTTAGAAATCCTTCCAATCTGTGTGCTAGCCATGTGGTTAGGCAGTGTTGGTTTCATAAGGCTCTAATTTTTCTGAAGGCACTTATTTAGCTGATGAGTTCTCCCCGTCTTAAGTGAGGTCCTCATAGGGAGTCAAAATCTTTCCAGCCTGTGATCTATCCTAGTTTTGATAGGGAGTGCTGGGCTCATAAATTTTTGATTATCCCAAGGGCGCTTATAGCTATTAACTTTATATTAATACAGTTAAGACTAGAAATCTTTGTATTTCTGTCTCACTCCTCCCTTTCACATGACAGGACTAATACACTTATTTGAGAGTTAGAAACCAAAGTTAATCAATTAGCTTAACACTTACACTATCCTTTTCTATACAAGCTGCCAAGTCACTTTCTCAAAATTAGTTAAGCAATGATACTTAACTGTATAAATATTAAGTATTGAATCCCACTTATAAGTGTCAGTATAAAATATTTGGAGTTTCAGGAGATGCACCCTAGGACTGATTAAGTCACTGAGCTGGTTTAAAGGTAAACTGGCAGGAGAAATGAACCTAACTCAAGAGAGATTACAAGTCAGACTTACAATTAACTAAAAAAGATTACAATAAATACAATGAAACAGAGAAAAACTGGGTTTAACCCACAAAGACAGATGTATTACCCAGCATCCTGGGACACAAACAGAATGGTGTTCATCAGCCCCTGTGCTGAGCGCCACCTGGTCCCCCTGAGCGCAAAGTAAAAGAAACCTGTTGGTAAGGATGATGGTTGCAGTCTTGTTGAGAGTGGCAGTTGCAGTCCCGTTGAGGTTCTGGTCCTCCTCTGGATCCAACGAGTGGCACCACAAGTCCCAAAACCCGAAGATTATATATGCTCAGGTTCAGGTGAGAATGCCCAGTACCTCCCCAGGGTGAGGAGTTTCACAATGGATGACTTAACTGTGTGAGTCATGGGATATTTTTGGAATTGTTGATGGTCTAGGTCATTGCAGCTGCCTATTATGCCAGTCCATTATGGCCCATTAGCAGAGATGACCCCTCAGGATGGGTGCGAAGGTGCTAATGCCTCCCTGAAGGGGAGTTATCACAGCTGAGTCACTGGTGTGAAGACAGAAACGCTCCCCTGTCTCACAGGGTCCTTTGACACTCAGCTTGTAGCCTGAGGGGTCAGGTGTGCCTTGGGCTGCTGCTGCAAATGATCCATTATTAACAGTCCAACAGAAATGATTTAGAGGGTGTAGAATACACAGTTTTGGTTATACCCACATAGTGATAAACTGGTCCCAGTCCCTATAACTAGGACAATCACAGAAGTCTTCCATGAAGTGCCCATCATTAACATATTTTTCAAGTACCAATACCTGTTCTTCCATTTTATCCTGTCTGTCGAGAGCAGCTTCAACAGCATCAAAGAATTCTTCTTCATTAATCAGACTATTAGGACCCTCCTAGAGCATAAGAAATTAAACTGGTTCATAATTTTGGAGACATGAGAGCTTCACTTAAGTTCAATATTAGAAATAGCTATTCTTGTATTAGGTATATAACTGACAGAAGGAAATTTCTTTCATGGATCTTAAATATTGTCACCAATATTCTTATGTTAGAATTCATCTGAAAAACTGTATTGGTTAAAGGAAGTTATTTCCTTTGACTACAATTTAGGGATAGTCATAAAAATAACCAAAATTCCCAGGAAACTGAAGACTGAGTGTCAATATGCTTTTATATCAGATATAGGTTTTAATTAACATATATCTTCTCTTAAAAATGTTTACAGTGTGTCAGTAAAGTAAATATATTAATATAATTGTGTATTTAGATTCCTTCCAAGTATTCCAGTGCCTTAGGGTAAATTTCAGATATGTGCTTAAAGCACAAGAAAAGACAAAATCCTGTGGATCACTGCTGAGAATTCTTGGAAAGAATAGTTAATAAACAGCAGGTAGAGTTGAGTCAATTATTAAAAACTTGTGTCCAGTAAGTAAAATGATAATTTAGGAAAATTAGGTTTACTGCTTTTATTGTATTGTCAAATAAAGTGGTCCAGCAAATTTCAAAAAACTACTTTACAACAAGGATATCTGTGAGAAGCAGCTGGGTTCATAATCAGGTAGACAAAGTCCAATTTCCTATCCATCTTTTTCTTTACAGAGGGTGAGATCCTGTGAGAGGGCACAAGTGGGCCAGCTGACCCACACTGACCAAGGGGATATTCCATACCATATGACGTCAACCCAGATATAAAAGCTGAGGCAAGGAGCAGGAATGGAGTCATTCATTGTCTCCGATGGCTGCCTGCTGACAACTGTTATGGGTGCTGGAGCCCTGCTTCTCAGAGGAGTGGCCGATCATTGCTGCTTATGGGAAGTAGAGATTAACTGCCAGCTTCTGCTTTGTGCGTGTGCACACTGCTTTTGTTTTTCATTTGCATAAATATAAACTGCCTTATTGCAACCCACGATTTGTGTTGCTTTTTTCCCTTCCACCTTACTCTCTCCCCTGTCCGGCTGGGAAGGGGAGTGATAGAGTGGCTGGGTGGGCACCTGGCATTCAGCCAAGGTGAGCTCACCACAATATCTCAACATACTAATACTATTTCTCAGGCTAAGATTTGTCAGTAGAAATCTGCTTGATTAACGTAAATGAAAGGGTCAAGTTCTTAAAAGTTATGCAAACTGCATTAACGGTGCATTAGTTTACATTATTTTTCAGAAGGCAGTTTAAGAGCCTTAAACTTTGATTAAATAACCAAACTGAGGAGGAAGTTGATAAAATATGCAATTTAACAGATGAAGTAGAAAGTAAAATCATTAAATTTATCAATACATTTCAAGTGGTAGTGACAAGTTGAAAAACAATTCAAATTAAACTTCAGATTCTAGGACTGCCTTTGCAGTCAGGGCTTTCATAGTTGCACTACATATCTATACAGCTGACTCATTAAAATGTAAGAGTATACAACTTGCAAATGAGCAGTACAAAACGTAGAAGAAAAATAATTAAAAAGTCAGCAAAATTATCTGAAATAAAACTGCTTTAGACTAAAGCAGAATAAGGAAACCCAAGGTGAAGACAGATTTCTATTCCCAAAACAGTGAATGATTTAGATTCTTCATTTAGTTTCAGTTTCCAAGGCAGAAAAAGTGTCATGAACACACTTGTACAGCCAAGGACCTTGATTTACACACACTCCTTTGAGAAACAAACCAATCTTCAAAAGCCTTAGCATTTTAAAAAATTTCAAAAGCAGAATTTGTACCTCATAGTCCGGCCCTCCAAAGTGGGACTTTTTCTTCAGTTCTGTCACAGCATTTTTGTATGCTTCTTCAATTCTTCTCCTTTTCTCTATCTCCTGTAAAATTACATGATCATTTGATGCAGCAAGAATGAATTGGCTGATAATAGTCAGCATGCCAATAAATGGAATGACCAGTATAGGTTTTATTCCCAAGTAACAATTGCAAAGATGCTGATTTTCTGATTTTGTTTGAATGCATGCATTATATGTGCCCATATAGATACATATATAATACAAAGCTTGGGGAGCTAGCTACCTTGAGCATAACTTCTTTAAGTCACATGGAAGAAACTAGATCAGCAACAAAAATCAGGTATCTAGTTCAATCGTAGCTATTCATGGTTTGTTGAGGGTCAGTCCCACTTCAGTGTCTGATAAAATTATGGACAATATTCTGGGAGTTATAAAAAAACACCTGAAGGATGACACAGTCATTGGTCACAGCTAGCACAGCCTCATGAAGGGAAAGTCCTGCTTGATAAACTTAATTTCCTTTTATGACAAGTTCATATATCTAGTTGNATGCATGCATTATATGTGCCCATATAGATACATATATAATACAAAGCTTGGGGAGCTAGCTACCTTGAGCATAACTTCTTTAAGTCACATGGAAGAAACTAGATCAGCAACAAAAATCAGGTATCTAGTTCAATCGTAGCTATTCATGGTTTGTTGAGGGTCAGTCCCACTTCAGTGTCTGATAAAATTATGGACAATATTCTGGGAGTTATAAAAAAACACCTGAAGGATGACACAGTCATTGGTCACAGCTAGCACAGCCTCATGAAGGGAAAGTCCTGCTTGATAAACTTAATTTCCTTTTATGACAAGATCATATATCTAGTTGACCAAGGGAAGCCAGCTGATGTAATTTTTTGGGATGTCAGTAAAGCTTCCAGTACTGTGTCTCACAGGATCCTTCTGGACAAAACGTCCATCCCACAGCTGGATAAACACATCATATGACATATGATGGGTGAAAAACTGACTGACAGGCTGGGTTATACTTAATGGAGTTACATTAGGCTGGTGACCAGTCACTAGTAGGGTTCAAAAGGGCTCCATTTTAGGGCCAGTTCTCTTCAACATCTTCATAAACAACTTGCATGCAGGACTCAAAGGGATACTAAGTTTGCTGATGACACTAAATTGGCAGACTCTGTTGACTCCCTTGAAGGCAGAGAGACCCTGCAGAGAGACCTGGACAAATTAGAGGACTGGGCAATCACCAACCGTATAAAGTTTAACAAGGGCAAGTGCCGGATTCTGCACCTGGAACAGGGCAACCTTGGATGTATGTACAGACTGGGGAACAGGAGGCTGAAGAGCAGCCCCATGGAAAGAGATCTGTGGGTTTGGGTTGATGGCAAGTTGAATATGAGTCAGGAGCATGCCCTGGCAGTCAAAAGAGTCAACTCAGTCTTGGGGTGATCAAGCTCATCATTGTAGGCTGGTTCAGGGAGGTGATTGTCCCACTCTTCTCTGCACTGGTGCAACCTCACCTTGAGTCTTGTGTGCAGTTTTGGGCACCAGAATATAAGAAAGATATAAAGCTATTAGAGAGTGTCCAAAGGAGGGCTACGAACATGGCGAATGGTCGAGAGGGGAAGCCATATGAGGAATGGCTGAGGTCACTTAGTTTGTTCAGCCTGGAGAAGAGGGGACTGAGGGGAGACCTTATGACAGTCTACAGCGCCCTCATGAGGGGAAGCAGAGGGGCAGGGGCCAATCTCTTCTCTCTGGTGACCAGTGATAGGACCCGAGGGAACAGCATGAAGCTGTCAGAGGAGGTTTAGGTTGGATATTAGGAAAAGGTTCTTCATCCAGAGGGTCATTGGGCACTGGAACAGGCTCCACAGGGAAGTGAACATGGCACCAAGCCAGTCTGAGTTCAAGAAGTGTTTGGACAATGCTCTCAAACACATGGTGTGATTTTTGGGGTTGTCCTGTGCAGAACCAGGAGTTGGACTTTGATGATTCTTGTGGGTCCCTTCCAACTCAGGATATTCTGTGATTCTATGAGGGTTAGACTTTTATGTGAACTTCTTGACACAGATGCTTGGGCAGTGATAACAAAGAGTGAAAAGTAAGACTGGTAGAAAGCTAACTTGTTGAATGGGGTGAGATACTTGTAAGTATGTAAGTTTATATCTATAATTAGCTGGCATAGAAGCCACATGAATCATTTTGTTAACTCCATGCAGAGATTAACAAATCAATATAATTTTCCCATAAAAGTTGTGTGACTGCCCTAGAGCCACTAATGACATCTATGTCTTTGTATATTTTGAATAAATAAGTATATATATGGCCAATCTTCGCGAACGAAGATTTGGGAAGGGCTCACCCCACGTGGGTGTGCCCTCCGAGCCTGCGCAGTGGATTTTTTTTTTTAGGTGAGGCTCAGCGTGCGCAGAACTGGCCCCACAGTTTAAGTCCCAAGGTTCATTTTGCCACGGCCGAGCAAGCTTGGACAGTGACAGTGAAGTCCTTAGGACTATCTACAGCACCCGGTACTAACTGGGGCTGACCCTGCTTGGCATCCGAGATCTGACGGGATCGGATGGCAGGGAGGCATTGAACTGCCGGGGACGAATAAATAAGTAGTCATGTTGGAATCGGATAAAGCCTAGTATTTCCTCTTCAAATTCTACATGTTGCCAGATATTCCTGGAGAAAAAGCTATAAAAACTTCTCAAATTCTTGCAGAATTTAGCTTTAGTACATAAGATATTCCTCTGCTCCCTTTCAGCAACCAGACACCACAAACTACTTGCAGATATGAGTATAATCATTCAGCAATACAATTTGAACTTTAATGATTCAGTGGAATACCCTTAAAAACACTGAAAGGCTGATTTTACCAACTGTGAATTAGGTGTTAACCTTCACTCTGGAACACATACTTTCCAGTTTCTAAAGAAAAGTTTGGAAAAAAGGGCAACATTTTGTATGCAAAACAAAGTAACAGTTTTCCACAGGAAAATTCTTAGGAAAAAAGTAGCACTTAGATGAAGAGAGTATTGCCTTTATCTGTGAATGTAAGATTTTCCCTTCCTGAAATATCACAAACAGGCAATAATTGCTAACACTTATGTTTCTCAAAAGTTTGCAAGATTACCTATTTTGAGAGCAACTGGAGACTTGCGTGTAAGTCACTGAACATACAGAAGTATAGAATTTTTACCAAAACACTCAGACTGAAAAACAAACAATAAAAGCAAAATCCAAACCAAAAACCAACCCTTCCCCCCATCCCCACACTTTCTGTACTTCAATCTGCAAATCAGTGAGAATTCACATGTATCAAAAGATAACTCTCAAAATCTGACCGCTTCTCTTGGCAACAATGCTAAATAAGGCAGAAATAGAGAGATTAATTGCATAGCAGAACAATTACTGGTATAGTAAAACTCTAAAATGCAATGAAATATTCAAGTTAGAATTGTGAAAGGTGAGCAAAGTAAACTATCTAAACATGTTAATCTTAAAGCAAGATTTAACATTCAGAAGAATATTTGCACATCAATACCAATTATTAAAATGAAAGGAAACAAGAATAAAAAATTTGCTGTAGTCAAGACAATAATGAAAGCATCATCACAAGAATTTTGTTGCAAATAAAACAATGGACCAAATACTAGAGGTTAAATCCTTTCTGCATTTATTCATTTTCTTAAAAAAGTCTATCTTTAAAAAAACATTCAAGAGGCTCATAATGAAAAATATACTGTGCTGGAAAAATAAAAAGTCAAGTGTAAAATCTTAAAAAGTAAGAATAAAAGGTTAAAAGCAAAGCTGTAACTACAATTACCTTTAGAAAACATTACATGCTTTTGTATTAATTTTATTCCAGTCATCTCACTGTTGTGGTAACAGAAAGAAAACTACATACAGAATTCTAAAAATACAATTACTAAGTGTGCTATTTTAGCAGTCTCCTTCAAAATTAAAAGACGTTTTTATAATGATTTCCTTATTCCAAAGGTTTAAAAATAAAGTTTCCAACTTTCAGAATGTAACTAAAAACTCTTTCATTTATTTAAAAAACAGGGTTTCAAGAGAAAGATACTTCATAGCACTACACTATTCTTAGGTCAAATTGTAGTCAGCTCCAGATTCAACAAATTCTGATGAACTTGAGCTTTTTAGTATAAGAAATAATTTAAGGCAGATATAATGTTGAAATATATTTGCTCCAAGTTCAGCAGACATACATCTCATCTTCAGACTAAACTGTCACTCTACAAGATCTCTTTTTACGATCAGGTGACCCACCTGGTGGAGGAGGGGAAGGCTGTGGATGTGGTCTATCTAGACTTCAGCAAGGCCTTTGACACTGTCTCCCATAATATACTCCTGGAAAAGCTGGTAGCCCATGGCTTGGACAAGTGTACCCTCTCCTGGATTAGGAGCTGGCTGGAGGGTCGGGCCCAGAGAGTGCTGGTGAACAGACCTGCATCCAGTTGGCGGCCAGTCTCTAGTGGTGTCCCCCAGGGGTCT
>VWZD01003546.1:12323-32945 GCA_013396695.1 Sakesphorus luctuosus | reverse complement strand
AAAAAGATCAGAACTGTGTGGACTCTACTTTTATACTGTGGTTATCATTCATCTCTACATATTCTAATAAGCATTCAGAAAATAAACATTTATCTTCCTGCACTACTGACCTAATATGTTAAGAAAAATATGAAATGAAAGCTCCCACTTTCATTTCTTAATAGTACTAAATAACTGAAGAAGTACACTAAGTACTGCTTCAAAATTATAGTCGCTACTACAGGCTAAATATCTCTAGAGGCAGACACAATCAAACACATACCAACTTCATTAAAATCTTCAAAGGTGATCTTGCCTGTTGATTCTCGATCATAATCTTTAAGTATTTTCAGGACATCTGCTTTTTTTACATCAAAACCCAAGGCTCTCATTGCCACCTTTTGGAATAAAAGGGAAGTGTCACCATAGATAAGGATTAAATACAGATTTAACAGATTTTCTTTTTAATTTCAGTAATTACCCACTTGGCCAAGAAAGACCATATCAGTCATTTAGAAACAATAATAAGTAAAATAAATAAAAGGAAAAGAGCTTTGGGTATTACAACCGCCTAGAACTATTATTAGCAAATAGAACATTGAGTTACAGTGAAAAAATTGTGTTTCCAGGGATTTTAGAGACTGGACCAAGTGTTTCTTAGGACAAGTAGATTTATTTTCCTCACTTCCAAAACCATTTCAAAATCTTATCTTTTCAAAGACAAAACTGAAAAACATTCTTCAAATTATTCTACATTTTCATACAAAGTGTGTGTATGTACAGGGAACTACATGTGACTTTACTGCTTTCCCAGTGAACAACACCAATCAACCTATTTTTTACTTTTCCATTAGGCTGGGAGTCCACAGTTAGTGTCCCATTTCAAATGAGATGGCAATTTCATCGAAGTCAGTCCCCTGACTTTCTCCAAACTGATGAATACAGACTAAACCAGAAGTGGAAAACCACAATGCTTTTGAAGCAGTCCTTCAAAAATCTATGCTATATACTCATTTTGCAGAGAAGGTGATATTTCTTTTGTTTATGTGTTTCTTCTCTTCCACAGTGTTACCTTCAGGGCAACAACACTTACTTAGGCAGCCAACCACCAGCTTTGCAAGTACTCAGAACAGCGAGGTATTCAAAGTGTACCATAATGAGGAAAAGCTTGTTAATAGGCCTGAAACAGTCCCCAGCACTACCACAGTCATGGTGGCTTCCAGCAAAGACAAAAAACTTAATTTTGAAATAAAAAGAGGGGAATTGCTATACCTAAGACTCTCCTGTAATAGCAATTTAAGTAAAAATAAGACTTTTCCCCTCCTTTAAGTTAGTTGGTAGAGTCAGAATGTGGAGTCAGTAGGTTGGATTAGACACTCCCTTCCAAAAACAATCTCACCCAATACATGACAAACACACTGGCCTCTCCAAGACACTTTCTGTTCTTGATGCCATATAATTAGAATAAAAATTCCTAAAAGATTAAAAGTGAGTGTAATGAACTTCATTTACTACTTCTATAGACTCCTAGTCATGAGGACTCACTCGGAACAACTGGCACCCCAAGTGCCATCTGACAATACCCATCAACAGAAGCAACTGAGCCCCCCTCACACACAGCAAAGAGCACACCTTATTCCTACAGGATTCCTGTTCAAAAATACAAGTGGATAAGCTCTTGCTTGTAGCCAAATTTTTACAGATTTGACTTGCACCTTTTACATGCACATATGAAACCTGTGGATTTTCACATCACCAAGATTTAGGCTACACAGTGCCTTGAAATAGGATCAAAGAGTTTTTGAAGAGCTTTTGCCACATGGTCATCTGTCCAAGCTAAATCCTGGTGAGCAGTTAGACCAGGGTTATTCACAATGTCACAGCAATGACATTACTGCATTAGGTATATAGTGTGGGAAGAAAAGCTTATTCTTACAGCAATGCAGTATTTCCTAGGTTTTGTTGTCTTTTGTCATGTTTGTTTTTATTCCCTCCTTTAACCCAGCAAGAGATCTTGAAGGAGGTTTTAAAGATAAAGCCAACATTTAAAAAACTCACTAAAGAACAGTTATATTATCTGTCATAAAATTATCTGAATGAAAAAAAACTTTTACCTTTAATTCATGATAATTTATTGCTCTATCTTTGTCTGTATCAAACAACTCAAAGGCATCTTTAATTTCTTGCTTCTGTTCTTCAGTCAGTTCTTTTCTTTTCTTCTTTTTAGTTTTGTCTACTGAAAGCTCATGCCTATATATGGAGAAAGAAATTTAGATTTCTATTGGGAAGATGCCACTGTAGATAATATTTTCAACCAAGAAGAAACTCACCATAATTGCAGAATCACCTTAGCTATTAAATCTTTTCCCAGCTGGTACTCTGAGTTGAAAATAACACTTGAAACAGACAATTCCTTTATGAAATATGAGTGACACCTCCAGTCTCCCATCCAAAATAAAATCAGCACAGACATTTTTGTTAATAAGTAACAACAACCAAAAAAAGGTAGAAAAACTACCAGTTAAAAAGGCCTCTTGAGGTTACAAACTAGATTAGCAGTTGAAATAATACAACTTTCAAAACCACCTGTTTCTACACTATAGCTTAAAGAAAAAAAAAAGTGGTGTCAGACTGGCTGAACTAGGCCAGATAGTCTGTTTACTAAAGCTGGTGTCAGATGCCACAAATCAGCTTTGCTGCCTGTAACAGTTCTTAGACAAAGGGTATTTTCAGTGTTCTTTTTTAAAATCTTTTAGATCATACACACTGTTCAAAATATTTTTGTTCTGTTTTGGTATATAAAAGAGACAAGCCCACCAAAACATCAAATCTTGCTCAAAGACAACCTTCTTTTCTTTGCTAGTCTAGGAATAAGATTAAATTTTCAGAGGAGCACAGTAAAAGGACAAGAGACAAGAACTACAAAATCCAAATGGAGAACCTGCAGCTGACCCCATGGGGAAACATTTTCTCAGTTCATGTGTTTCTTTGCTGCAACAGTTGCACTGGGAGAGACCAGGGAGTCAAAAGGTGCTCAGCATCCTCATTCGCATTTCAGAGGGAGTTGCCCTAATGAGAAAGCTGAACTAGATGACTTCCGTAAGTCCTGCCTAACCTAAATTATGGTGTAATTATTGTATAATTTATATTATACTCTCAAGAAAATGCTTCTTACACTCATTTGTCTATTTGCATCAGAGGCAAAATGTGTGTGGTCGCCTAATGTAAAATGTACAAAAATTATTTATGAGTGAACAGAAAACTTTTCAAGGTTTACTTTCCAAATCTCCTGTAATAAGCTGCTTTATCTTCTCTGTTAAGGATTTGCTAATTTTAATCAAAACCTAAGATTAAGCACACAGCTGAGATTTAGCTTCCAACAACAACTGAAGTGTAAAAATTCCAACTACAGACAAGGAAAGTGCAAACTGCACGAGCTGGGCCTGCTTGGACCACAATATCCTCAAAGGGCAAGGAGTCCTTAACAGACCAATTGAGACAGTGTGATTTCACACAGGCTTTGAATTTCTGCCGCTCTTGGAAGGACTAAAATAACTCTGAGCTGGCTACATAATTAGGACTGGGAGAGTAGCTCAGACCCAGAGAGCTCAGATTTTGTGAGCTACGATGATGAAATCCATTTATAAGTCTGAAAGCAGATTAACACAGAACTCGTCTGGAAGAGCAATCTGGGTACTTAAGTGTTCATTTGGTGCCCAGCATAAAATGAATTTATCAAAAGACAAAGCAGTGCTTAAATACAAGCACTTCAGTGCCACTTCTACAATCACTTTTACCACAAGAAGCCTGAAGTTCTAAGACTTGAAAATTAAGGATCACAGTTGCTATGTAAGCATATTAATTACACTTGGAGACGAGGATTTGCCAGGTGCTGGGATTCATAAGCCAGGCCCCTTCGTACAACAGCTCCTAGATCTGAATTTACGAAAAGAACACAGCCGAGCAGCCCAACCCTGACCCTGTTCCCAGTCCTTCTGGAGGTACTTTAGGCAACCCGGACGCGGCGCGCCGAGCCCTTCCATCCGCCGGCAGCCGGACGGGCCTGACCCAACCTGGGGACCCCAGGGGACCACCCGCGGCCACCCGGGCCCCGCCAGCACCTCCCGAGAGGCCGGCAAGGCCCTGGGGGACACTCCCCGCTTCCTCCGGGCCGGGGGAAAGCGCCAGGCTCATACCGATCTCAGGGCCCGGCTCATACCGACCTCAGGGCCAGGCTCATCCTGCCGGGCCCGGCCGGCCCGGAACACACGCAGCGCCGCCGCCTCCTGCCCCGCACAGCGACACCGGGGGCAGGCCACGCCTTCCCCACCAACTGTCCGCGGTCTGATTGGACGCTGGAGAATACGTAGTCCTGCCTCCGAGCCCTGCGCGCACTTCTATTGGCTATGGCGTTGCTACTCAAGGGGAGGGGGCGGAGCCCTGTGCGCGCCCCGCGCGGCGCGTTTGGTGCGCGCGGCGCCGAGAAACAGCGTGCGGCGCCGCCCCCGTGGGGAAATGAGGAAAAATGTCCCTAACGGTGTTCCCTGGTGTCTGATCTCTATTTTCAAGCCTAATCAGCAAGAAACGAGATTTAATCCGTGAAACACATAGGAGCCGACAAACAAGCTGTAAGTGATGTCCAGGTGTTAGATTTCTCGTCTGTAGAATTTCCTTGTTTTAGGGGCAAAGACTGGGGAGTTACGGACCAAAAGGACGTTCGTCAGAACCCCCAGGATAAGGAGGAAGTTAATAAAGCAACCTCCGCAACTGTGCTGAATCAGCTCCTGCTGAGGGAGATCCTAGAATCATAGAATCGATTGGGTTGGAAAAGACCTCTGAGATCATCAAGTCCAACCCTTGGTCCAACTCCAGTCCATTTACCAGATCATGGCACTCAGTGCCACGGCCAATCTCAGTTTAAAAACCTCCAGGGATGGGGAATCCACCACCTCTCTGGGCAGCCCATTCCAGCGCCTGATTACTCCCTCTGGAAAGAATTTTTTTCTGCTCTTCAACTTCAACTTCCCCTGGCAGAGCTTGAGCCCGTGCCCCCTTGTCCTATTGCTGAGTGCCTGGGAGAAGAGACCAACCCTCATCTGGCTAGAACTTCCCTCAGGTAGTTGTAGACAGTGATGAGGTCACCTCTGACCCTCCTCTTCTCCAGGCTGAACACCCCCAGCTCCCTCAGCCTCTCCCCATAGGACTTGTGCTCCAGTCCCTTCACCAGCCTTGTTGCTCTTCTCTGGACCCTGTACAGACTGGCACTGTACAGACTTTACCTTACTAAAAATCTCCTGGAAAGCAATTCAAACTGTATATATGAAGACTGAAGACATTAACATATAGTTTCAATTATCGCTGATACTAACGTGCCTTGCAAAACAGTAAGTGAAGCCACCTTACACAACTGTGGGTGGGGGAAATACTCATATCAACAGTGAGAAAACTCAGATTTGTGGAAAGTGCTGCCTCAGTGCTCTGGCAGTGGCACAGCAGCCGTCCTTTGTGCCTTGCTTCACAAACAGGACTGTGACAGCCCAGTCTGGTCTTAATAACTGGACCACAATGATATTTAATTGGATCTTTGCTAATACTTACTTAAGCAGTCTGTCTTGATTTACTGAAAATACTCAGCCAAAGAAAAATTTCTTCAGGCCTTTCAGTCCAGCTCCTTTCAGAGCTGACAGCGAGTCTTGACAGTGTTTTACACCTTCAGATGCCTAGTTTTCCAGTAATAAAGCAGTAATAAGTTGACTCCAAATGCACAGTGTTGGATAAGAAGAGCTTGGCTTGCTCAAGACACATTTTTCCTGAACAAAGTCAAACAGACATGAGGCTTGTTTGGCTGTCTCTTCCTATTATCTCTGGTCCACAGATCAAATAGGCAGGGGCCAGAGGTTTGTAGTTGACCTCTGTTTACAGATGGTAGCTTTATAACTAAAACCATGAATTACTGGCAGGTTGGACCCTTAACCTAAACTGTTGTGCAAATATAACTGCAATTTTTAAATTTTCTATTTTATGCTTCATACAACATATTTACATGTCCAGAGAGAAAAAGAAGGAGAACCAAGTGGTGAGTACACTTACCTGGAGTGTGGGAGAACAGCATCAGGAGGCTGACTGCACAACAGCCCCAAATTGCCCTGTTTCACCCCCGCTCCCACCTCTCCTGGATGTTCATCCTGGAGCCCAGCATAGAGGCCCATGGTCATTGCCTGAGCTGCACTGGACTTATTCCTGCCTTTGTGCTGTGTGCTGCTCCTGCTGACATATTGATGAGGCTCTGTGGCCTGGCAGTGAACTTGAGTCATCACCTTGCCATTGTCTGGCAGTCACTGGGCTGCTGACAGGTCAGGTTACTGTCACCATCCCTGCACTCCTCGGGCAGGTCACAATCCCTGCCTGCATTGTGATTGCCCTTGGCTTCCAGCTTGTTCTCTCCCATGGAGCACCCATGTCCTGGCCACTCTGTGTCAAGTGGAGGGAAATGCCTGATACTGATTCTCTAGGTGTGCTTCTTGGAACTGTAGATCCATCTTCAGGTCTCTACTTCTAAGCTTATAAGCTAAGCTAAGAAACTGCTTCAGAAATCAAAATGCCACTGTTTTTAAAATTATTAAAGCTGGCAGCAATGCTTGTACTGCACATAAAAAGGAGATGCAAGAAACTCAAAGTGGAAAAGACAGGCTCCAACAATAGCAATAATAATAGTAATAATACCTAAAAATAAGTATGTGGGTTTGGTTGTGACAGCAGTGACTTGCATTTTTAAGGGTGGCTAAACCTCTTCTAAAATCACCTCTTATGAATAGAGCTGGTAAATTAGAATATCACCAGCATATTCGCCACATCTGTGTATTGCCAGCTTAATACGGAAAATAATTAATTATGAGGTATACTTAAAGGCTTTGTTATTGGCTTTTAATTAATTTTTGCTATCTGCCATCTTGTCTTCCCTTTGAGTCAATATATTACCTTTTCTAGTCCTAGTTTTATTAGTATTTGAAACCCTTCTACTGTTCCCTTGTCTCAAGATAAATTTGAGTGTGCAGGAGATTACAAACCTCATCCAAATGTTCAAAATCAGATCACATATTGGAACCTTAGTTAAATTAATCAAAAGATTTTTAAAGGAGTAGCTGGGCATTTCATGCAAGTTCAAGTGGGTTTTGTTCATGTCACCCTTACAGCAAATTTTATGGCATGAAAAGCAATGTGAAAGTGTAAAGCCATATTAAAAACATACCATATGTCCTTGACAGTTTGATGATTGTACATGTATTCCTGTGTGCATCTGGATCAAACTGCCTGGAAATACAACTCTAACTAGCTCTGGTACAGTCAGAGAAATTCTGGGTAAGGTCCAGAGCCCTTCTCCCTGTGTCAACGTTCTTGGTTTGCTTTTCCAATTTTAATTGCTGTTGAATGCCTCATCACCTTCCCAGGACACAGCTGTGTGTATGTGGGAATATGCACAGAAAAAGTCACTTACTAAATAAATTTTTTTAAATTAAATTAATTTTTTAACAGGTGAGATTAGCCTGTCCAATGAAAGCGGAGCAGTTGGAAGCAGCCCTGTGCTGAAGATGGCTTTGGGTAGCACAGCAAAAGCAAGGGGCAGGTTTATAACAAAGTCAGTTTGTAGTTTAATCCCTTATCCTGCGGGTGTATCTTCCCGCGCAGAGCAGCGCTATCCCCGGAGGCAGCGCCTGCCTGTCCTTGGGCCGCGCTGGCTCCAGGTGGCGCCGCGACCCCGGTGGGACCGAGCGCCGGGAAGGGACGCCCCGCCCCGACGGCAGCTGGAGAAGCACCGACCGACACTCAGGTAGGATTACACCACGCAAAGCAGCGCGGGGTTAATGCGTGAGCTGCTTGTAGTGTGGCTCAACATTACACCAGAGTACCTGGAGTAATGACGCACCTCAGAGCACTGGAGTGCTCGCCGAGTAACCTGGAAAACCCGCGAATACAGCCTAACATGTTTTTAACAGCAAATCCCCCCATGCTTCAAGTACACCGGTAGTTTCAAATAAATTTTAAATAAAACCCAATGAGAGCTTTTCCATTGCTTCTCTATTATTTTCTTGCTTCTTAAATCAATTTGAAAGTGAAGTGACTGAAGAAGTAGTTTGGGATAGTATTTGGTTGAATTTTTAGATGCAAGAGACTGCTTACTGATATGTCATAAATGCATTAAGTAAGAACTTGAAATATTGTTGGTTAAATTCTGAGACCTAGATTTTTAACATTAAATATTAACAATTCCTCCTTTGCCTCCACCTTTATCTCCCTCTCCCTCTTTCCTAGCAGAGCTGGTTTTTTTGCCCTCTTTGGCTACAGATGCCTGCTCTTACAAGGCAAGGTGTTGCACTAGACTTTAACAACACTTGTTCTAAAGCTCATCCTGAGCTCTGCTTCATAGCATCTTACAGTCTAAGAGTTGAGTTAGGATTCTCTTTTTCTTCTCTCTGAGAATGTTCTTTTTTGCAGAAACATCCCATGTCTCTTTCACTGATGTAAAATAAAATGAGATGCTGTAGTACTGAAGTAATTGACTGTTTCATTTCCATATGTTAGTGTAAAGACTCCTTACTCACCTGAGGTAGCTACCTCACAACACATTATCTATTGGTTATCAGCCTAGAGTGCTGCTCAACAGCGGCTGAACATGAGCCAGAGTGAGCCCGGGGCACCCCGGCTTGGATCAGCAATAGTGTGACCAGCAGGGCCAGGGAAATGCCCTGCACTGGGCACTGACTCATTTCAATCTCAACAGAAGTTCAGAAGCAATGTAATCATTTGTGTTCCACAACCAGTAAAGAGCTGTCATTAGCCACTGCCTTGTGCAGGAGTAATAACCTGCATCACTACAAACTGAAACTGACTCCCAAATACACACATTCATCATGTCTATGTTTTCTGTTGAGTGAATTCTTCTGAAAACCTAATTCTGAAAACCTAATTCTAAGAGGTGGTGGGTTTTTCAAGAAATAGTCACTCATGATTTTATATAAGCCTTGCAGCATCAGTCTATAATGTGTAAACATTCCTAATGCTGTCTCTTGCTCAGAGGCATAAACATTTCTGCTAGCAACTTGTAAATACACTCCATTCAGCATGTAAAAGTGCCTCTCTTGAAAAATACCTAGAAATTATGACTTCACTGCATAGGATTATAATACTTTATTATGATAATCTATGAAAAAAAAATTATGTGCAAACTGTTTAACATCACAAGCCTTGACAGATTACAGAACAAAACTTCCCATCCAATTTTTATGTCAATTCCCCAGTCTACTGAAAACTGCAACAACAGTTAGATTTTACAAAAAATCAACACAGTTCTAAATGTTCAAGATGTTGCAATATTTAAACTTACAATGCATGTTTTAAATATTTAATCCAAGTAGTGTTAAAGGACCACTGTCAAACTCTTCTGACTAAAATTCCGTAAGTCTTAACAAAAAATAATCAGAGACAGTTCTTTTTAGTTAAGATGTATCATTTATATAGTAGTGAATTCCTTATAATACAAAATATAATTTCACAACCCGCAAAAACTACTTCCACTTGGATTATAGCAGCAGTTAACTAACATACTACATTTTGGGTTATGTGCATGTAAAGCTCACTTCTGAGCTGGAAAATTATCCCCTAGATTTTGGTAAAGGAAAAAAGTCCAAGCAGTTTTGGTTACATACATATCCTTCATAGAGTTAAGCATGGCTTAACTTCTGACAGTGATCTAGACATTTAAAGATCTTAGAGACAGAGATACTGAGCACACATTTAAACACAAATGATGAAGAATGGAGGTTATTTTTCCTTTTGAACTCTCATACCTTTGAGTCTTTTCACAGGAGCTCAGGCTTTACAATACAGTAAAATCTTGGCTACAGAGATTCTAATACTGGATGCAATGAACAAACTGATAGTGGTATAACACCAAATGCCGATTCAAAATGATCTCACTCGTCTAGTGAATACTTGCAAAATTTTAGCAACTGACATGCACATTGGCAGGCTTTGTGATAAAGGAATTCTCTCTGCCTTATTGCACAGGGTTACCTCCAGTGCTCCTACGGCCTCACAAAAGCATGGAGCTTGATAATTACTAGTGTTACACCACATATTGCTAATTTGCAGGAACTCAATTACTGTTGGGTAACCCGTGACATCATGGCTTCCTCTGGGTGACTACTGTAAGCTTTAGTGCTGTGTGTTTCTTCAGCCTGCTTCCTAGGCTAACTTTTTGTATTACTTCCTCTGGTCAACTGAGGCCAAAATATATTTTATGGCATAAGTTTACTCACTGAACAATCCTCATGTCACAGACTGATGTACATGGATTTCTCAAAAAAAAAAAAAAGAGATTGTGATAGGAGTGTTAACAAGTGTTTCAAGTGCTGCATCTCTGCACGTGTCTTGCCCACTGAAAATTTTGCTTCAGCTTGGAGACAGGCACTGCTAAGAAGAACTAGGCACATCACAACCAATCAGTACAAATCCTGGTGAAGAATATATTCAGACAGTAAAGGCAGGAGTGCAGTGATCTGTGAAAGGGAAAAAGCATTACATAAGATTCTCTCTTTCATAATTTTTAGACAGAGATGCTTTTTATTTTTCAGTTGTGGTTTTTTTTTTTTCACCAGAATTTGCATCTATTCAGAAGGCTATTAGCTTTCTCTCCCTTATGCCTTAGACAGAGCCCAGACTTCAGGCTCCAGTGGAATTGGTATGATAAGGGGGAAAGCTTCTGCATAAAGTGAAAGATAAACAAGAAAGATTAAACTGCACTAAAATTTGGGAGAAACATTTGCACTCTTTTTAGGAGCATATATATGTCTATGTAAAAAAATAACATCAGACAGTGTCCTTTTAAAAAAGTTAAATATATACAGACTGTTAGAATAATTGCACAAACTAATCATTTCAACAACTTTTAAATATCACACATTCAATTTTCATAAGCAAGTTACAATGTCATTTAGCATTTCTCAACGAATTCAACATTGTTTTGAAACAGACACAAATGCAACACACTTTACATTTCATAAAAACCATGTGCAGCACATACTTCAGAAACAAACAGTAAACAGTTCAAGTTACATTCCTTTTGTGGTAACAAGTTTACCAGTTGTCTAATGCAGCACCCTAGAGTACAGCAAGGTCATGTTAAAGCCTCCATCCTCCCCCTAACACAGATCATTGGCAGCCAAGGTACAATACAGTCACATAAAAATACTCTTAAACACAAGTAAAACCTTTAAGCTTGTCACAGTCCAGTTCTCTCAAACTTCCAGAACAACATACTATATAAATAATTTATGAGCTCATCAGAAAAGAAAAATAAACACATCAAGCAAAGGCTCAATCCACTTTGTACAGGCTAGTCTAACACAATAATTCATGAATTCACTAATTCTCTAATTCCTAACTCACACACCTACAAGCAAAACAGTTCCCTAGCCAATGGTGAGAGTGCTCCTGCTTGCTCCTCTCTCCTGGTGCAGCTATTCCTTGCACCAAACTAGGAAACATGAAAGCCTCAACTTTCATGCTATTGGATCTGCACCAAAGACTTTTTTGGTAAGCTGACCATATCTCTGAAGTTTGGTCTACAGAATTTCCATATGCTAATGTATTCTGAAGAAACTGCATGACAAGTACTTTGCAAAGATAAAGACCCAGGGGATGACTGATGCAGCAGACACCACCCCACAGGTGGCAATAGCTGCACGATGGCCCACGTATCTCTTTCTGCCCACTGGGTCCTGCATAGGTGTTACTCTTCATTTGTTCTAATGGCGCTGCTTCCAGCACGTTAATAGGTCTTAGGAAGAGCTCTGTTAGGCCAAAACCTGAGCAGGAGTTGATGAATAATCACCAGCCCAGTACTGCTCAACAAGGTTTCAGGCATGAATGTAAAACCTCTCATTTTGGCATATATCTATCTATCTGTCAGAATTGTAACAAAAATAAAACAACAACGTATTTCAATTGCAATACTAAACATGCCCTGAAAAAATAGAAAGAAAAGTAGCTTTGGCTAAAGCTACTAGCTCAAACAGTTTTTATAAAAATACGAATTAAGTAGGCAAAAATACAGAGAATTTTTGCAGCTCACCTGTATCAATTTCCCATTTTTTGCTAGCACATACTGCTTTTGCTTGTATCAGTGCTTTCACAAGCCAATTGGTTTTAGGGCAGGTGATGCATCACACAAAATTGACTGTCACTGAGAAGAGGTTCTCGAATTTGTAATGCGAAGTGCTATGCTCGCAATAGATCTCATGGCACAGGTAGAAATCTTGTGACAAACTCCAGCCTGGGAAATGTAGTTGGAAGCTAACCGATACAGCCTTTCAGCCCCAAATATGTTAAAGTGCCCAGGTAGTACCTTCTCCACAAGTCCTCTGTCTACTAACTCCATAAGGCGCTGGCAGCTTGCCACGTAGTCACTGATCCTGCTGTAGGGAAGCCAGTCAATCATGGATCCATCATAGACCACGTCCCCGCTGAATAAAATCTTCCTGTCCTTGTCATGTAAGCAAATACTGCCCCTTGAATGACCAGGCATGTGCATGACAGTGAGCTGTCGATCTCCAAGGCTGATCACATCCCCTGCAAATAGATTTGTTACAGGAGAATGTATGCCTTTATCATGGCTGTTAAACACCACAAAGATAACTACCTACCCATACACACAGATTTATAAATACTACTTGTAAATATTCAATTTCTGCAACAACAGGAGAAGGGCATTTATTTTCTTGGTGAGTGCCAAATAGGTGTCTGAAAGATATACTTGACAAAAACTATTATCCAATGATACTAAGTTAACACAGGCTTAGTCTGTATTAATGGAATCTATTCCCACTCTAGTAAATTAAGTATTGTGAAAAGCAATGCAATAGAGAAAATAAAACAGGAAACAAACATAACATGTCTAAGCTGGGTTTCCTTTGAAAAGTTTACCAATTAAGTACTTCACAATTTATTATCATTTTGACATCACTTAAATCACCTAGAACTGCACTGCTGTTACTCCTGAAAGGCAACAGGACAGAACATAAATTGCTGGAGGAGAACCAAGTCTGGCTTGAACACACTGTCTTCATCTCATTCAATAATATATAAAAATCAAAATTTCTTAACATTAGGTCATTTTTTTGCCAGTTTAAATGTGACTTCGTGTTCACTACATCAACCACTGAACTGGTACTTTGAGCAAAAAGACAGTCTCATGTCTCAATGAACATTATCTTAGAAACTTTGATATTACACTGGCACCAAAGTGCTTGCTCTTTTACAAGGTTATTTTAATAATCCCTCTCTTGTAAATAAAAAAAAAACAACTTAAACTTCTGTTGATTTGCTATAGTTAAATGTCACATCAGATCTTCATGGAAGCCTTCAGTAAGTTCAGTTCTGCTTTTCCAAGCACCTGTGTGGGATGGCCTAATAAACCCAAGAAGACATAAAGTCCTGTGCCAAAGGTGTCACTCGTCTGTCAGACAGCTACCCTTTAACTTCTGCTGCACTGTATTGTACAGTTTAGGTGGTTTGTTGCCAAAAACCTAGCCATGTTACATACGAAAGGCTAAATATATTTTTTTATCTGCAGTAAGGCACTTCTGTAAATGTTACATCAGTAACAAACGCCACTTGTTAAAGACATTTTACGTAATTCACGTACAATTTTGTAAAGGCATCTAAATTCTCTCAACCCAAAAATGTATTTGCAGTACATATTTTAAGAAACTGCTTGCTAATCGCACTGCTACGTCTTGGCAGCTTATAAATAAGGGTCAGATGGCAGAACTGATTGACCCGGTGACAACTGAAGCCTAAGGATAAACCTGAGGTGCTCAATTATAAGTCTCTTAAATCACTGTTGAGCGATTCTTACTATAAGGGGGGAAACAAACAAACAAACAAACCATCAAATCCTCCTGCCAAATACTTTCAGAACTAGTAGAAACTATTTAACCCATTACGTGTCTCCCTCGTCCCCTGCTGACTGCGGGCGTCTTGCAGGTTCATAGGAGCGAACACAACGCATCGGTTTAACCCTTTCATAGGCGGGGCCGGGAAAAGCGGGACGCGCCCGGGGGCAGGGATGCGTTGCAGGANCAAGGGACAGGGATGCGCTGCAGGAGGCAGGGATGTGCTGCAAGGGACAGGGATGCGCTGCAAGGGACAGGGATGAGCTGCAAGGGACAGGGATGAGCTGCAAGGGACAGGGATGCGCTGCAGGAGGCAGGGATGTGCTGCAAGGGACAGGGATGCGCTGCAAGGGACAGGGATGAGCTGCAAGGGACAGGGATGAGCTGCAAGGGACAGGGATGCGCTGCAGGAGGCAGGGATGTGCTGCAAGGGACAGGGATGCGCTGCAAGGGACAGGGATGAGCTGCAAGGGACAGGGATGAGCTGCAAGGGACAGGGATGCGCTGCAGGAGGCAGGGATGTGCTGCAAGGGACAGGGATGCGCTGCAAGGGACAGGGATGCGCTGCAAGGGACAGGGATGCGCTGCAGGGCCCCAGAGCCGCCGGTGCCGCGCTCACCTTCCTGCAGGAGCCTGCTGGGCCGCACGGGCGGGACGCGGAACTCCCGAGCCCTCCAGCCGGGCCGCGGCGGCCGCGCTACCTCCCGGTCCGACAGCCACGTCACGGCCTCGTAGTTGTCGCCACGCACCAGCGCGGCCGCCTCGGCGCTGTGCACCGCCACCTCCTCGAAGTGCTGCAGCCCGCCCGAGTGGTCGAAGTGGACGTGCGTGGCCACGGCGAGCAGTGGCCGCGGCCCGGCGCCCTCGGCCGGCGCCAGCAGCCCCGCGTCGCGCAGGTATTCGGGCAGGCTGCGCAGTCCCAGCCCCGCGTCGATCACCACGTCCCGCTGCGAGCCCCGCACCAGCCAGATGTTGGCCCTGTTGCCGGACTCGTAGAAGCGCTCCTGGATCCAGAAGATGCCGCCGCCCAGGGGCTTATGCGCGAACCACTCCAGCGCCGACATGGCCCGGGCTCGCAGCTCGGCGGCGGCGCCCGCAGCGCGGGGCGGGGCGGGCTCACTGCGGGGCGGGCTCACTGCGGGGCGACTGCGGCGGCGGCGGCAGCCGAGCGAGCAGGGCAGTCCCGCGGGAGCCGTGAGGGGCTGGGGCGTGGAGTTGCGGGCTGAGCCCCCTCTCCTGTCGTGACAGCGCCGGGCACTCACCCGGAGGAGGCGGCCGAGACCCGCCCGCGGGTGGGGAAGTGAACCCGAAGTGCCCCGGACCCTCCGGGAGTCCCCGGCGGATCGCGGCGGAGGTGGCGAGCGGTCAGCGAGGGGAGTGGGAGCGGGAAGGAGACGGAGAGGAGCCAGGAGGGATATTCCTGCACGGGAAGGGTTAAGCGACCGTCGCGACAAGTGCCTTCACCTGTTTTTACCTTTAGGGGAGTCAGGTTAAACAAACACCACCACGAAAACTCAGTATCTAAAGTTCGGGCCTTTCTGCTGTGTGTGCTTTTCCCCTCCACTGACTGCTTCTGCTTCTGGAAATCAAGGATCCGCGATCCACAAAACACCACCAGGATTTGGTTCGGAGGACACCGAGACCCCCCGAGTCCCTCGTGCAGCTCCGGGATCCGCTTCCACAGGCCCTTCCTCAGCCGCCTTCCCCCGAGTGAGTGCCAGAGAAAATGAATACATAGGTTTTACGAAGGAATTTTAGAAGCTTTAATCTGAAAGTCTTCTCATTTATGGAGTAAATGACATGCAAACTACCCATAAACATGAAAATGTACCCAGGTGCTCCATTACACATCCCTCGTGGCAGCCAGAACGCTAATTGTGGTAACTTTGTCATGCTTAGTGACTCAGTTTTACAGCTCAACTTTCCCTCCATGATTTCTCCAATCATCTGTCACTGTCGCTTTATGCTCTCAGTAGATATAGACTTTCTAAGCCAGTATGCTTGAAAAAATCGCAAGTTGGGGTAAAATTGTGGAGTTGGAATACCACTAGTTTTAATCCTTGTTACTTTTCATCAGACTAATGCTGTGTTTCAAGAGAATTTACTGAGAATTAATTTTAAAGCAGCATTTTAAACATGAATCTTCATATTTGCTCACTGCATTAAATGTGTAAAGCATGCCTATTCTTGCCAGCTCAACATCTGGTTTAACTTTTATTTTGTTGTGTTGTTCTGTTATTGGTTCCTTTTTTAACACCTAGATAATATGATTGCTTACATTTGGGGCTTTACTGTGGTTTTTATCTTTCTCTGTTCTGCAAGGCTCACATCTTGCTTTTCATCCTGTTTTCAGAGGAGTTTACCATTTCTATTTTCTTTCCTTTTTTTTTTTAATTCTAGTGAATTACATGCTCAGCCCTAGATTTTGCTTTGTTTTCTTTCCAAAAATTAATCTATGTAGGTCTCTCTGTTTATTTTAGACAGTATTCTGGGCTGCAGAGTGACATGGAAATATATGATGTGATTTTGTATCATCCAAACAGAGGTTATTTCTCTTGAAAATCACAAGTAGGAAAAAACTGGCATCAACCTGTTTCTCACTAGCAGTTAATAAAAAGGACAGTGCTTCTGTTTGGGGGGGTAACTAGATGTGATGGTGCAGGTACATCAATAGGTCTGAACAGACCTGTTCATACCAGGCAGGGTGCAGCACAGTAACCTTCCAGTAAGTGGTAAACAGCTCATGGTATTTCTGGGCTGGAGCCTTGAATTGATCTCTGTATGGTCTTGGGGAGTGAGCAGTAGCACACTATTTCGGCCAAACTTCTCTTGGGCCCCAGTTATTGACATCTTCCCCCACTCTCACAGTTTGCTTTACTTGCCAACCCATGAGTCATGCAATTTGTGAGATAAAGGTTGGCATAACAGTGAAGGGGGAGAGATGTGACTGTAAATGTTTTGCAGGCTCTTTTTCTTTTATAACCATTGTTAAATATTTCAGTTAGAAACAACCTACTTCTGTCAGCAGTTACCTTGCAGTCCAGCTGGAGTCTTTTGATGCCTTTTGATTACCTTAAATCTCTTTGCCTGTGCCACCCAAAGCTAGCTACTAAGATAAAGGACTAAAAGTAATCTAAGAATGAAGAAGTCATGAATGATAAACACGAACTGTTTTTTTGTGAAAAGTTCAGAAATTGCAGGTTGTATTCACAGAAGGTTCAGGGTCCTTAAATGGTTTTCCCTTTTTTGTTTCTAGTTCTTCTGGTTGAACTTGATACAGTGAATCTAAGGTTTAGAAGAAAGTTTAAAAGTCCTAGGTTAGGAGGCAATTTCAGGCATGCAGAGGTGGCAGAGGGAATGGAGCTGATTTTAGGCATATAACAAATTTATGGTCTGTGGAAGAACCTATGAAAATGGATTGCTGTTTAAAATTGGTTTTAAAATGACTGTGATCTTTGTCAGACATTAAATTTTAGGTAATATATACGTGAATTTGAAACATGTAGCCAAGATATATATGCTTTAAAATCTGTAATATTTTCAGTACCTCCACATGGCTGGGTCAGGTAGAGGAAGAGGACGTGCTTCATTTACCTTTGACATTGAGGCTATTGGCTTTGGTAAAGGTGCAGCTCTACCTGATGTCATCTGTAAGCCTCCACCACCATTTCCAGTGAGTACAGCCAGTATCTTGGAACACACTCTGTATTCAGGTAAAGTGTGTTCATGCTTGTGTTTAGGTAATGTACTGAAATATATGAACATCCCTAAGCACTTTAGGTCAGTTTTGAAGTATTTAATGTAAGCCAGTCTTTTTCTTATTGCTACTTCCTGTCTCTTTGCAAACTGTTGTTATTGTTTATGGACATTATTATGTTATATATTTAACTAGATTGCTTGCAAGGTGTTGATGTGTTGCAGTCCTCATCATGATTCGGGTTTCCGGACATTACAGCAATGGAAACACCTCATACCTGCATTTGTTTGAAATTAATTTACACTAGTCTTTGAAGGTGTGAATGGATTTGCTGGTTTTAGTCCATTTTTTATGCAAACATGAAGGATTGTGTAGCATTATTGTGTACCTCAGGAGCAGCATTTGAAAATAACTGAAAGATACTCTGTATAATTAAAGAAGCTTGAGTCTTGGCATTTGTGATGTATTTGAGAATTAAAGGGGAAGAAAGAGCATTTTCTGACTCTTTTGCTGTGTAGGGAAGCTTGCACAATTCTGAGGCAGAAAAGTAGTCTTGCAATGTTGCAGTTTTGTGTTAGAGAACTTATCAGTTATGTCAAGATTTAATCAAAGTGCATGACATTTTTCTCAGTCTCATGTGTTTTGATACAGAACTTGCAAGCTTTACATATAGTTGGTTTTATGCTGAGATTTCTCCAAAGTAGTTTTCTCACCCAAGGCTTTGACTTACTGAACCAGATGCTATTCATCTTCTTAGTCCAGCATTACAATTAGCTGTGTTATTACTAAGTTACCTGTAACTGTTTCTAATGTGAATGTTGCAGTCTGCTTGATAGCACAGTTCTGTGCCATCTGAATTCTGTAGAAACTGCAGCTTCTGAGTTAGTTAGCCTTGTATGAGAATTACTAGCCCCAGTTGTGTTGGGTTGAGCTGGCAAAATGCCAACTACCCAATACAGAGTCAGAGCCTTCCTCCCCCACCTCCACCAAGAAAAGGGAAAGAAGGGAAAAAAACCCCTTAAAACAGGTTTATATATTTATACAGAAAAGAGAAAATGAAAAGAAAACTACAGTATAACACACACCTACACAAGTTAGATATAACAACAGTCCTCTGTCTCCCCCCAAAAAACCCAGATCCCATCACTCTAGATCCATGAAGCTCCCCAAAAGACACCCAGCAAGGAACAGAGAGAAAGAATAAAAATAAAATGTTTACTTCCCTGAACTAAAACAAAATGTGAAGTAGCGGTGGGCAGCAGCCAAGGCCCACTTCAGCAAGACAAGCAGCTGCTTGTCTCTGCCTAGGCCATGATGGGAAAAAGAGCTAGGTACCTCCTACAACTTCTTTTATACTTCATTTGATGTCAAAATGATATGAAATATATCTTTGGTTGCTTAAATCAAGTGATGCTTGTCCACTTCAATCCACGTAACACTCTCTGGGCCTGCTAAACGAGGCCTGGCTAAAACTAAAGCCAAAACTACCACACCAGTATATCTAATGTATACTATGAATAAGTTAAAAATGCTTTTTTGCTTCTGTGAACAAAAATTCAGAACCAAGTTAAACTTCTCAGGGAAAATCTAGTGCTATCAGAGTTAACCTGGTTATATAACTAGGGTCAATAAAAAAATTCAAGTGTTAGATTTAATGATTGGTCAATGACCAAAAGTATGTTACAGCTGTTGACTGACAGTGAAATTATTTGAAGCAATGAATTGTTGCTACTGAATATTTCTAATAGACACATTCTGACTTCTCCGTAAATGCAATTAGAAACCCAGTTAAGGAGCATCAGCTTACCATCAGGAACATTAAGTGATTTTAAGTGTTGGCCAGCTAGCAAGTATAGCTGGAAGCAGTAAATTCCTTTCACAGTCCAGCTCTGGGACTTGTGATAGCACTTTTTGCTTTGCAGCCTGTCACGGGGAAAGGAGGAGCAGAAAGGAAAAGATTTCTTGTCCCACCTGTATTAATACAAAGTTATTAGCCATAAACGCCCTCAGTACAATGTGGTCATAAGAACTCAGCACTGCCTGCCTGACACTGGACAGAACACAGTCTGGACGGGTCGTTGACACTTTAGTCAGGGAGAATTCTATCTATGAAGATATTAGCTATAAGTGTCCTCGGAACATCAAAGCTTTCTATAACCCAGGTCAGCCTGTCTGCATCTCACTTGAAGACAATGCTGGACGCACACTGTCTGGAGAGATCTTTGATACTCTGTGAGTACATTTAATAGCAAAAAAAAAGTTTCTCTATAGCAGCTCCTGAAATAACTTTTATTAATACAAGTATGAGACAAGGCTAATATGGGTTGCTTAGTCAAAGATAACATTTTACTGCATGATTACTCTTTGCTACTAGAAAAACCCCAATCACCAGAAATACTCTTCATAAAGCAGGGCAACAACCTAAACCTCAATACTGAATGCAAACAGCAATACTACATTACAGAACTCAGGCAGCATCCCCCTCCCCACAACAGACTTAACTAGTAACACAACCTAACTACCAGAAACGCAACAGCTTAACACCAAATTTGAACACAAACGGTAACAAAAACCAAAAGCAAAAGGAAGCAAACGACTAACAATGAACAACAAAACAAAACTGCAAGTAGAAACAAGATAGATATCTGGTGAGTTATAGCAAAGTATAATTAGTAAGGCATAGGAAAACACAGTAAGAATTGGTTGCTCACCCCTATGATGTCCAGTGGGGTGGGGGAAGACAGGATAAATCACTGGTTACCCTCCTATAGATGGTGGAAGTTTTCTCCCCAATTTTTGCTCACGTCCAATCTCTTTTATACCCTTTTTCCTTAGGAAGGTTGAGTGATTATAGTTGGTAATAGTTTTTATTTTGAGGGTGATAGACAGATGACAAAAGCCTGAGGGCTTGCTCCCTGTGTGTCCGTAGGGTGTGGTGAAGAAGGGCTTTGTCATTTCCATAACACTCCATTCTTTGGTAATCCTATCAATATG
>VWZD01003545.1:333335-371870 GCA_013396695.1 Sakesphorus luctuosus | reverse complement strand
CGGGGGAGCGTGTGGGGAAAGGGGAATGTGAGAATGTGTGGGGAAAGGGGAATGTGGGAACGTGTGGAAGGGAAATGGGGAGTGTGGGAACGTGTGGGGGGAAATGGGATTGTGTGGGAAAATGGAGAAATGGGATTGTGTGGGGAAATGGGAATGTGGGAATGTGTGGGGAAGTGGGAATGTGTGGGGAAATGGGGAGATGGGAATGTGTGGGGAGATGGGAGTGTGTGGGGGGAAATGGGAATGTGGGAACATGTGGGGGAATGGGGATGTGGGAGTGTGTGGGGAAATGGGAAAACGGGAATGTGTGGAAATATGGGAATGTGTGGGGAAGTGGGAATATGGGGAGGTGTGGGGAAAAGGAAATATAGATATGTGGGAAAATTGGAATATGGGGGGGAAATTTGAATATGAGAAATCAAGAAATGTACAAAAGTAGAGAGAAATAGGAAAAGAACCATAAAAATGTAGAACTATAGAAATAAGTGTAGAAATATAGAAATCTAAATAGATATGTAGGAGACCCCTAGGAACAGGCACTCAGCTCCTCCTGCTGCCCTGGGATCTGGCAGTGGGGTGGGACCTGGGCTGGGCTTCCTGCTCTCCAATCCAGCCCCATTCCTGCAGGGACGTGGCAGTGGAGCCACCACAGGGAAAAGAAATGGGCTCAGTGGTTTGTTGCTCTGGCTGCAGGATCCCAGGAGGAGCAGTGGATTAGGGAGCACAGGGAAGAGCTCCAGGATTGTGCTCTAGAGGGAGCATTTCACTATTTTAAAACATACAGTTCCTGCTTAAACCTGCCCTCAGGATCTTCTGCCAGGCTGGGTCCTGTGGTCAGGAACAGACTTCTGAAAGTGGAGATGTCTTGCTTAGGGCAGGCTGGAGCTTGTGTGGGGCTTTGGCTGCTCCCAAGTAATCTTGAAGTGCTTGGATCTTCCAATGTCTCCCAATTTCAGGAGTTTCTCAGTACCATGTGCTACTGACCTGCCCAGTGGTGATTGAGGGTGGTGTGAGTGGTGTTGGAAGTACCATCCTTGGGGCTGTTTATTTTCTTGAGATTCCTGGGGAATGAAGTTTTGTGATCTTTGTTTTGCAGTGGAAGGAGCAACCAGAAGAGCCAAGATTGCCTGCAGTGCCCGCGTGGTGCCTGAGGTGTCCCCCATGGTCATCATGAGCCAGGTGTACAAACAGACCCTGGCCAAGAGCTCGGACACCTTGGTGGGGGCTCACGTGAGAATCCATCGCTGCAACGAGTCCTTCATCTATCTCCTGTCCCCTCTCCGGTGAGTTTGGTTCTTCTGGAATGCATCTGGAGTCTCGGTTGACCAGGCCAGGAGGGCCAGGTCAATCTGGGGGGCATCAGGAAGAGCTTTGCCAGCAGGTCAGGGAGGGGATCCTGCCCCTCTGCTCAGCACTGGGAGGCACATCTGCAGTGCTGAGTCCAGCTCTGAGCATCTCAGGACAAGAAGGGCAAGGAGAGGGGCCAGTGGAGGCCACAGGGATGCTGAAGGGCCTGGGAGCATCTCTGTGAGCAGGAGAGACTGAGGGAGCTGGCCCTGGTTAGTCTGGAGAAGAGAAGTTTGAGAGGGGATCTCTTCAATCCATATACATATCTCATTAATCCATACAAATGCCTCCTCTGAGAGGGAACCTTCTCAGCATACAAATATCTCATTGTTCCATACAAATACCTCAAATATCATACAAATATCTCATCTGATAGGGGAGCTCATCAATCTCATTGATCCATACAAATATCCCATCTGAGATTGGATCCCATTAATCCATATGAACACCCCCAAGGCAGGTGTCAGGATGGTGCCACACTCTTCCCAGTGGTGCCCAGCTTTGGCCATAAACTGAACCAAAAGAAGTTCCACCTCAACATGAGGAATAACTTCCTTCCCTTGAGGGTGGCAGAGCATTGAAACAGCTGCCCAGGGAGGGTGTGGAGTCTCCCTGTCTGGAGTCATCCCAAACCCACCTGGTTCCTGCATCAGCTGCTCCAGAGTCGCCTTCCAACCCTGACTGTTCTGTGACTCTTTGGCAGATCTGTGACCATCGAGAAGTGCCAGAACAGCACGTTTGTCCTGGGCCCTGTGGAGACGTCTGTGCACGTGCAGAGCTGCGACAACGTCAAGGTCATGGTGGTTTGCCATCGCTTGTCCCTCTCCTCCACCACTGGCTGTACCTTCTACACCCTCACCCCAACCCAGCCCCTCATCCTCTCGGGTAACCAGGCTGTGAGCTTTGCCCCTTTCCACACCCATTACCCCATGCTGGAAGACCACATGGCTCAGGTGGGCTTGGCCACTCTGCCCAACTACTGGGACAGCCCCATGCTGGTGTGCAAGGACAGCGGGGACACGAGTGTGTTCCGCCTCCTGCCCCCCTCGGACCTGTACACCTTTGTGGTGCCCTTTGAGATGGAAGGAGACACGAAGGAGACGCCAGGGGGGCTCCCACCAGAGTACCGGGACGCGCTGAGCCGTCGGGAGCACGAGGTGCAGCTGTGGCAGCGTGGGGTCAAGGAGGCAGCACTGACCAGGTGGGTGCTGAGCTCAGCCACACACAGACAGACAGACGCACGCACAGACGCAGACAGACGCAGACAGACAGACACAGACAGGCACAGACATGCAGGCAGTCGCAGACACACACACGCAGGCAGACAACACACACGCAGGCAGACAACACACACGCAGATACGCAGAGACACACACGCAGGCAGACAACACACACGCAGGCAGACAACACACACGCAGATACGCAGAGACACACACGCAGATACGCAGAGACACACGCAGACACACACGCAGACACACACAGACAGGCACACACAGACGCGCGCACACACACATGCACACACAGAGGGGCTGTTTGATGTGGGGCCAGAAAAATGCCCCAAGGGTGGGGTGGGGTGGCTGAGCCACGGCTCGTTCTGGGGCGTTAGTAATTAGCCGTCCAGCATCCTGGTTGGGAAAGGGAGAAGGGCAGCTCTCACAGTTGTGACTCTGAGTCATGGAATTCCGGAATGGTTTGGATTGAAAGGGACCTTGAAGCTCACCTTATTCCACCCACTTCCACTAGACCAGGTTGCTCTAAGCCCTGTCCAACCTGGCCTTGGCCACTCCCAGGGATGGGGCAGCCACAGCTTCTCTGGGCAACCTGTGCCAGGGCCCTGCCCACCCTTACAGGGAAGGATTTCTTTCCAGTATCCTATCTAACCCTGCCCTCTGGCAGTGGGAAGCACACTGCCTCTTGTCCTGTCGCTCCAGGCCTTTATTCAAAGTCCAAAGAGTTCAGCTCTCTTGGAGACCCTTCAGGCTCTGGCAGGTGCTGTCAGATCTGTCTGGAGCCTTCTCTTCTCCAGGCTGAACACCCCAGCATTCCCAGCCTGTCTCCAGAGCAGAGGGGCTCCAGCCCTTGGAGCATCTCTGTTGTCTCCTCAGACCCAGCTCCAGCAGCTCCACACCCTTGTTCTGTTGGGGACCCCAGGGCTGGGGCAGCACTGCAGGTGGGGCCTCACTGAGTAGAGTGAAGGGGGAGAGTCCCCTCCCTCACCCTACTGCCCACACTGCTCTGAAGGAGGTGCTTTCTCATGGCTGCATTTTCCCAGCTTGTGAGACTCCAGGGAAAGCATTCCTAGACACTGCTGAGGGCTGAGGTGAGGGATCCACCCTGGCAGTGAAAGTTTATGACTCTGGGTGCTTCCCAGGGCCTCTGTTGTGCTGCCAGTGCTGGGGGCGAGGGCTGGGTGTGTGCCCTGAACCACAGCGTGGCCAGTACTGGCCTGCAGCTGCCTGAGGTCCCTCCCAGCCCACCCTTTCCTATGGGATTGAGGCTTTAGATCACTGTCCCATCCTTTGTTGAGGTGAGCTGGGAATGTGCCTGTGGATCATTGCAGAAAATCACCCCAGGGACAGGAGCTTTGAAAGTTCACTTGAGCAGATCCCATGGAATCCTCTACCAGCTTCCTTGGCAAGCACGTTTTGGGGATAGAAGCCCCATTTCAAACATCCATTTATAAAGACTTTATAAGATCAAGTTTTGTTCCCTAAGCCGAGCTTAAGCTGTGTAGATTTTCCTTCCATTCTGTGCTCTGGTAACAGGGTGTAACTGGCTGCTGAAAGCAGAGATCTAGGAGGGGTTTATCCTGTGGGAAACATGGAATAGGAAAGCATCCTTTGGAGGCAAACACTTCCTCTTGTAGCAGCAGTCTGAGGAGTTCTGACCCTTTTGGTGGTTCCTGGTTTTATAGGAGCTCCTTCCACTTCCCATGTTCCTTTCTGAAATCCAGGTGCCTCTGCAGAGCAGGGAGGAGTGGGCAGTTTGAAAGAGCTTTAGACTAGGAGAGAGAAAGGATTCTGGGGCAGGATTTTGCTACAGGAGGAGGGTGGCAGGGCAGTTGTGACCCAGAGGTGGGGACAGAGATGTAAAAACCTTCAAAACTCTCAGCCCTGAGTCAGCAAGGGCAGCAGAGAGCAAAGAGACTGGAGTCATCCCTTGTGTCCATCAGCTCATCCAAGGTGCTTCCCCCTCCAGCTGTTGTCCTCCCAGGGCTGCTGCTTCCCACTCCAGGGTTTTGGGAAGGTGTTTGGCCTGTCAGAACCTTCTTGGTAAAGAAATATGAGGAAATGGGGATGATATGCTTAGATTTGCCATCCTGCAGTCGCAGGAGGCAAGAGCTGACTCCTGGAGTGGCTTATTCCATAAAAGGGTGAAAACTGGCAAGTTTAGAAGCTTGTTGAAAAGAAACTGGACAGCTGACAGTGGGAAATGTCTCTTTGTCTCTTGCAGGCAGGGAAACAACCAGGGAGACAAGTAGGAAGCTTAGAGCAAGCAGGATATCAGGCTTGTAGAAAGGAGAAAGCCGCTGTGCTTGAGTGGGGAGGTGAAAGAGAATGTTGGAACTAAGAAGACGTCTTTCAAGAAGTTGAAGTTGTCTGAATGAGGAAAGTGGGGCAAGAAAAGAATGTAAATCCTGCCAGGCTGAAAGTAAAACCCCCGTAAGACAGGAGCAGTAAGACAGCTTGAGGAGCAACTTGCAAAAGCATAAAATCCTGTTTATTCATTTCTGAGCGTATCAGACAGAAAGTCTTTCAGGGTCAGTGGCAGATCAAGGTAGAGAAAAAGCACTTGGAGAAGATAAATCCATAAGGGAAGAAAGAAGTGGCTGCATTGGTGTTTGCTAGGGAGGAATTTGGGTTAGTTTCTGTCCCAGAACCCTGTTTTTTTGGGGAATGGCTCAAATGGAATCTGTGCAAAGAGCAGCCTTTGAGGTGGGAAGGGCGTGGGTACATGGAGGGCAAAAAGGAGTAGAATCATGGAATGGCCTGGGTTGGAAGGGACCTTACAAATCCAACCAGTTCCACCCCCTGCCACAGGCAGGGACACCTCCCACCAGCCCAGGTTGCTCCAAGCCCTGTCCAACCTGGCCTTGGACTCTCCCAGGGATGGGGCAGCCACAGCTTCTTTGGGCAACCTGTGCCAGGGCCTGCCCACCCTCACAGCCAAAAATTCCTTCCCAATATCCCATCTACCCCTGCCCTCTGGCAGTGGGAAGCCATTCCCCCTTGTCCTGTCACTCCATGCCCTTGGAAATAGTCTCTCTCCATCTTTCTTGTAGCTCCTTCAGCTACTGAAAGGAAACAATTACGTCACCCTGAAGCTTCCCCAGGCTGAACAATCTCAATTCTCCCACCCTTTCCTTGCAGCAGAGCTGCTCCATCCTTTTAATCGTCTTGGTGGCCTCCTCTGGAGGTGGTTTCCTGCTTTTCCCAGTACAGGATGGGATCAGCACATCAGCTTAGGAACGGGTTCAAAGCAAACCCACAGAAAACCTCCAGAATACTGAAAAATGGTCATGTTTTATTGGTGTTCAGAAAGGAATTGTGTCAACTCATAGAAAAAGTCCAGCAAGGCCTGCTCAACACCTGTGCCACCTTTGGCTTAAGAAATTCCAGAGGTGAGCTGATCCCAGAGGGCTGGGGTGCTGTTCTGGAGATGCTCTTGGGCATCTGAGCAGTGCCAGAGGGCCTGGGCTGTGGAACACTGGGCTTGTCAAAACCACCCCAAAAGTTCATTACCAACAGCAGGAATTATTTGAGGAGTGTTTATAGGTGCATTTTCCCCTAGATCTCCATCTTCTCTCTTCCAGGTGCTGTCAGGACAGAATTTGGAGTCCTTGATGCTCAAGCACTGGTGGCTGTTGTTTGTTTTCTCCCTTTTGAGACACAGTATTTAATCTGTGCTCTGAGAGGAAAGTGGAGGCAGCCCAGTGGAGCAGGGTGGTTGTGCTGGTGGGATGGGGAGGTTTTTGTGGCTTCTGACACTCCACCAAATTCAGCCTTTGGGGTTCATTATCACCATATTGTCTTGGTTTGAGCTGGCAAACTGCCAGCCCTCCAAGCACAGCGTTAGAGCCTCCCCCCAGAACACCCAGGAAAGGGAGGAAAAGAGAGGGGAAGAAAAAAAACTTAAAGCCACATTTATACTAAACCCACATGTATTTTTACAGAAAGAAAGAGACAACTAGAAGAAGGTACAAATATACACTCACACAAGTTACAAACAGCAAGGAACAATTTCTCACTTCTCAGTACACACACAAATCTCACTATTTCAACCCCAAATTATCTTAAGAGACTCAGTCCCCAGAGAGCCAGACCCGAGCAGAGAGAGAAGAACCCACAACAAACATTTTACTTCCCAAAACAAGTGCTGGGCCTGGTCCTCCCCATCTCTCCTGGGACTGCACCATGTGTGTGTCCTCTTGGCAAGACTGCTGTGGGGTGAGTGACCAAGCCACTCCCCACACTGATTCTACTTCTCTGGAGAATGATGTCGTAATATAGTAAAGAATACAACACTACTGGCTAGAACAAGTCAGCTGGTAGTTCAACCCAGCTCAAGTCAGCTGACAGCTTCAGGTCTGCTCTGAACTTAAATTTGGGCTCACCTAGGTGAACCCATAACAATATTCACTTGGTGAAAACGTTCTCTCCCTGCTCAGGATGGTTCAGGAGCCAAGCCAGGCTCTTCCTGAAATATCTGGAGGCTTGTTTGGGTAGTGAAGGTGAGGCAGATAATACAGTAAATAAATGTGATTTTTCCATACTTCCCTGTTGGTGTTTTGGTTTCAGGGATCAGAGGAGAAGGTTCCAGATGTTGGTGGAAGACAAGTTCTACGAGTGGCTGGTGCAGACGGGGAACCGGCAACAGTTGGACAGTCTGATCCCCCCTGCCACGGGCCCCAAGCAGGCAGCAGGTTAACACCCCATTCCTCAGCACACAAGGGAAGGAAGGGTGAGCAGAAGGCCTGTGTTCCTCCTGATTCTTCTCTGCCTGCAAGAACTGCCCCATGTTTGTGTGCACACAGCCAAGGCTGAGGGACAACAAGTAGGAGGCTGTTCAGTGAATGTTCTCACCATAGCCTTGTGCTTGGTTTTAGTTCTTATTTTGCTGTCAAAACCTCTTTTCAGTGCAAATCTGTGTCCTCAGCACCTGCCTTGTTGTGAAGTTTGCTTTGTTGGAGACACCTCTAAAGGCACATGGGCATGTTGCATAAAATGCAAAGTAAAACTGGCTGGAATAGCTGCTCTTTCAAAGGCATTTTGTGTGTGGATGTCCATTTACCCATCTCACCTTAGCTAAAGAGAATTGGGGGAGCCTTTGGGTAATTCTTGCAATGAGACTTGGGGTAATTCTTACTTTGTAGTGCCTCTTCCCAAGCAGAAGTGTTTAGGAGCTGGAGAGCTGCCCTTACCAAGCTTTTCTGCCATGGCGTGTTTCAAACCATTAGAAAGTTGGTTTATTTTTTCTTTAGTCTTTGAATTCCTTTTTCTTTGCTGGTGTTGGGTTTAAAATCTGCACTTTCTATTTTGTTCCAGAGCTCAGGGAACAGGCAGCAATACTCCCAACCCAGTTCTCATAAAGACTTTGTGGCCATCCTGCCTGGACCTGCTGAATCCAACACCCAACCTTGGACTGTCTGGCTGCCTTAGGATTCCTGCTCACTGCTGCCTTCCCAGGAATGTGCTGTAGTTATCCTGTTGGGGCCTGAGATGGCACTGGAGGATGCTGAATTGTGCCTTGTTGCAGAGCTGTCCTCATGGTTGTGTCCATGTGTGCAGGGATCCAGCATCCCAGGAATCCTGGGACACAGCTGGATTCAGGACCTTGGGCATCACCTCCATTTCATGGTACAAACCAGCTGCACTGCTTTTATAAATGTGAAAAAGAACTGTTTGTTTTATTTTTTTTATCCAATGGGTTATTTAACATGAAGATGGCACTTAAGGGATGGGATTTTTATGGGATGAACTTTTGTAAGCTCTGGGAGTTTATGGGATGAACTTTTGTATATGTGGTTGCATTGTTTTGACAAGTGTCAATAAACCAGAGTTCTTGGATAAAGCTGTCCTAGGGAAGGGGTGTTACCTGTGCAGTGGGTTAGAGGGACACAACACCCTGAACCTTAATGAAATGGGAACCAGTCAGGGAGGGAAAAATCCTGATTTCTTGCCAGCCTTGGGGCTGAAGGGTTTGAAGGCAGCCCTGGTACAGGGTTTTGATACAGACACTGTTCCCACCCTCCATGTCTTTCATAAAGAATATCAGCTTGACTAAGCACCATTCTCCTGTGCTGATGGGACCTGTTCCAGGGGCTGTACTTGTAGCTGAGCACCTAAATAAACTCAGGAAACAGGGAAAGGCACTGCATGGATGAGTGGAAGCAGCAGCAGCTGGTGGTGCCTTGGGAAGAGCTCTCCAAGCTGAGAGCCAGAGGAAGGCACAGTGCTCTGTGTGCATAGCTTCAGAGTCCTCCTGAAGGTCTCCCTTGGCTCCTGGGCAGGCAGGTGAGGTAACTTTATTATATTTATTATATTTATGTGAGGTGAGTTTATTAGATTTAACCAACTTTTAAAGGAGGAATGTGCAAAGTGATGACATTTATGGATAGGACTTGGCTTGTGCTTGAACCGTGATCTTCACAAAACAGCATTTGGGTTAAAAAATGAGTATATCCAAGTGGCCTCAGGGAGGGCAACAGCACTGGGGGGTGCTGGGGGCACCTAAAATGGGAAGAGGAGCAGCTGCTGGGCGTGTGTGCCCCGGGCTCTCGGATCTGCCCGCATTGAGCGGAGCTGCTGTTGCGAGAGTGCTTGTCCTGACAGATTTGAAAGAGGGGCTGCGTGTTTCGGGCGCTGCTGTGCCAAATTCGTGTCCCTTTGTCTCCCTAAGCCTTTGGGCTGGGCCACTGAATAGCTGCAGAGGTGGTTTTTCATCGTGCACTGGCGGGGGGGTGGGTGTGTGTCAGCCAGCGATCCTCGGCCTCCCGCTCCGCACCCGGAGCGTGGCTGGAGGGAAAGCGCCTTGGCTGCACCTCAGGTGCTGCGGGGAGAGTTTGGAGTTGGATTTGTGACACCTGCAGATAAAATCAGGAATGTGATGTCAGCAGCATTCTTTACTATGGGATGTGTGGAATCGCTGGCTTTGGGGGTGTGTGGCCACACATCCTTCTTTCCCTCTGTGGCAGGTGCTCTTTGGAGCTGTGGATAAAGCTGAGGGTGTCCTGGGAGAACCTGCAGCCCCTTTGCTGCACAGGTGTTTCCACTGAGAGCTCCCAGTGCAGAGCTGTGCTTTGCAAGCCTGTGGCATGTGCCCTGAGCACATGTTTGTTATTCCCTAACCCCATTCTTCACTGCAGAGAAAAAATATTAGTATTATAATTATAATATTAATATTATGAATATCATGTCCCCTCTTTACCAATTGGGATGGTCCCTTCGATCCAATGAGAATTCCTTCTCCTTTAACAAGCTTGAGCCAAACTGCCCCCCGTCCTCCCAGCCTTGGCAGGGGGGCTGCATGTTTTGAGTGCATTTGGCAGAGTTTTGGTGTTCTGACTCAGCAGATGGTAACAAAGGGAGGATGGCGAAGCCTTCCTTTATTCCATAATCCTGTTTGCTTTTCTGGAAATGGGCTATAGCCTCAGAATCACTGACTCAATTTTTGGATCCCATTCTCATGACAAAGCGGCTGTCTGGTTTCAAACAAGCCCGTTATAAAAAGGGCACCTCGGCTTCTGGCTGTTTGTAACAGCTCCCGACGTTCCTCCGGCACAGGGCAGCTTAGCTGGGGAGGAAAATGTCCAGAGCTGGGACCAAGGTAAGTTCATTTGCAGTGTGGTCATGATTTTGGCTAAAAGCTGAGAATTTAGAAGGGGTAAGTTGTGGAGAAACTTTGTTTCCTGCATCCTGCTGACAGCCTCCCCCTCCGTCAGCGTGTGGGCAATAGGAAAAGCCTCAAATCCCTCCTCATGTGGAGGGGAGCCCCTCCCAAGTCTTTTCCCAGATTTTGGCTGGTTCCTCTGGGTGTGGCTCTGCCAGAGGATGGAGCTGAGCACAGTGACTGGCAAGGGGGCATTTGAAAATGATTGTAAATCACCAGGACCTGATGCCTTGTGAGCTGGGAGCGGAGGGTGCTGTGCCAGCCAGGAATGTGACGAGCTGTGCTTGCAGAGTGGAGTCTCCTCGAAGGCTTCCTTGGGAGAACCTGGTTCCCACCACCAGTGGCAGCTGCCACATCTCCTGTGGCATGGTGGAGCAACAGAAAGACTCCTGAGTGATGGCCACAGCACCAAAGGGAATAGCATTCCCTGAGGGATGTGAACCAGCCGTGGGATTCCGTGGGATCAGCAGGGATGGATTTAAACTGGAGAAGGAGATAGACCCGGAAGCTTGGCTTCAGCTGGAGGGATGTGTCCGGGTGGGATCCAGCTCTGGTGCTGTGATCCTCAGCCTGGATTTGAGCAGAGCTGGTTGGTCACCCAGACCTTGTTGCAGGGTTGGGACTGGGCAGGGAGAGGCAGCTGGGAAAGGGAAGGATGATGAGAACCTCGGAATGGTGGTCGGGTTCCCCTGTGGAATGACAAACACCTGTTAAGAAGCTGTGGGCAAGGGTTCTGAGTTTTGCTTTTGGGTTGGATTCCTTTAAGCCTGTGGGGGCTGCAAGACCCAGGGGGTGTGAGGGCAGAGTGGGTTTGCAGGCACCGGGCGATGCTGTGGATGATCCAGATTCAGTCTCGGCTTTTCCACGCTCCTCTCCGCTCTGATCTTGGCACAAGGCTTGGCTGTGAGTCTGTAGATCCATGAGGGCATGCTGGTGGTTCTTGGGTACAGTCTTTTTGTACCTGTGCCTATAAAAATTGCTGGGGAATTGTGACTGCTCCATCCTTGGAGAGCCTTGAGCACAGTGTGCCGAAAGCTGTGTCCCCTCCCAGTCTGCCACAGGGAATCCACAGATCATGTGCTGCTGAGGTGCAGCAAGATGTCCAGGATCTCAGATTTCTCTGTGCCATGCTCATTGTTCAGCACATTCCAGGGAGAAGAAAAGCACAAAGGAGAGAATTAAACACCATTTCCCACAACCCGGACGAGTGCTCTGCCCTGGAAAGGGATCACTGCTCACAGGGAAGGCAATGGGCACTCCTAGGTATTTTTGTAGGAGTTTCCTTCTGACAGAGCTGATGTTGGGAAGAAATATGTGATAAACCAACCCTGAGATTAGCTCAGCTGGTTAAAACTTGGTTGTAATAATACCAAGGTCATGGGTTCAATCCCCTGTGTGGGCCATTGACTTGAGAGTTGGACTCAATGATCCTTGTGGGTCCTTCCAACTCAGAACAGTCTGTGATTCTGTGAACTGAGGGGAGGTGACAAAGGAAGTAAGAGTTTTATGGTCCCATAAGGAAGATCTGCTTTGGCAAATCTGGTACCTGCCAGGTAAGCCCCAAAAAGGCAAGATTTGGGCAGGGAGAGGTTAAATAGAAGCAGAGCCCCTTGAGGGTTTTACTGAAGGAAGGTGATTTGCCTGGAAGTGATGGAAGAGAACCCACAAATCTAGAATTGAAATCTCTGATTCTGTCATTATTCTATGGGTGAAAGTCTCTAATTCACCTGTCATTATTCTGTGTGTGAAAACATCAACCTGCTCTGTTTGTGCCTGAACCTGTGAAGAAAGCTGGGAAGTGAAGGTCTGGAATGAGTGGAGGGTGTGTGCAAAGGGTGGTGATGGAGAATGGGTGGGCAGGATTCCCCCTCTCCTTCAGTCTTCCCAAAATAAACCAAGGAGCAGCCCTTGGGGAGGTCACAGCTCTGTGGGAAAGGCCACACCTCTGGTGTGCTCTTGGAAAATGCCCTCCTGGCAACACACCAGGTGGCTTTGCCATGGTCAGGTTTGGTTGTGTTAGGATGGGTGGGGAAGGAACATCATTGAATCCCAGAGTGGTTTGGGTTGGAAGGGACCTCAAAGCCCATCCTATTCCATCCTCAGTTCATCATCCCACCTTCCACTAGACCAGGTTCCTCCCAGCCCCATCCAGCGTGGCTTTGAACACTTCCATGGATCCTTCTGCCTGGAGACCAGATCCATGGTCTTAGAGATGTTGGGCAGAGCTCATCAACAATGCTGGACACTCACTGCATGGCCAAGGGTGGGACTGGATCAGAGCTCAGGGAATGAGACTGGAAAGGGGAAGAACTCATCAGCCATCCCAGTGGAGGAGGACGGCTGAGCTGGGAAGAGATGGATCCCTGAGGAGGGTTTTACTGACATGCTGTGGCTTCCTTGCCCACTGGCTCCAGGAAGAGGCTGACTGGTGGGCACTGATGCCAGACCTCAGGGATCAGGGCTTTTGGTGTTACCTCTGGGTCACACTGGCAGATTTTCCAGGGGATGCCTCGGGACAAAGACCCAGGAGCAGGATCTGGAAAATGGCAGGAGGGCCTGGCCATGCTTAACTGCCCAAGAGTGGCATGGGGGGAAACAGAAACTGGGCATTTGGGTGCACTCCTTTCACAGCCTTTTATTCCCTTCTGGAAAGGTGATAGTGATTCCCAGCTCTCCATTGCACGAAGGTGGGAAGAGCTTGCACAGGAGGGAGAGGTTGTTTTGTTTGTGCTGACTGCTTTGGACTGGGTGATTAAGAGGAAAATGTGAGGGAAATAACATTATCCCAATAAATGTCCACAAACAGGCCACAAAACCAATTCTCTGGCATGATCAGTTCTACTCCCAGACACCTGGCCAGGCTGGTGGGACCAACCAGCTCTAGGAAAGCCGTGGCTGACTTAATTTTTAACAAAAACTGAATGATTAAGAATAAAAAGCAAGGGAGTTGTCCCCGACTGAGGTTGAAACCGTGACAATTAATGATATTTCTAACAGCAGAGATGTTACCAGCAGCCAAAGCACCATGAGGGAAGTACAGCCAGCCAGGAGCAAAAGGTGATATTGAATCTTAATACTCAGGCTGTGGAAAAAACATGGGGAAAATGGATCGTGGAATACTGGGTGTTTAAAACCCTGTGGCCAGAAAAAGTCTCTCTAGAACATCTGGTGTCATGAGCAAGTAAGGGATGTGCCAGGACAGACATGATGGTTCAGGAATTCTTATTGAAAAGAGCAGCTCTTGATGAATGATTTTCTTCTGAGATGGTCTAAAAATGGGGCTGGAGAAAGGACTAGTCTGGTCTAGGGCTTGGCAACATTCTATGAAGGGGTTTTTGAGGAAAGTATGATGGGTGGGTGATGCCTTGGGTGTGAGGAATGGGATTTGCTCACCAGCTCTTTAGATCATTTCAAACCAGGTGATCAAGTAGGGATAAAATGTCCCCAAGCAAAGTGCTTTGGGGTCAGCCTGGGACAGGAACAGCAACAGGTCTTGGGAAAGAAATGTGATGGATTGGGAATTTGTCAGCTACGTCACAAACTTGCAGTGGAACAAGCCAACTGCAAACACAGTCCTTGGATGTCCAAAGGTCTCTGGGACCCTCCATGTCCATGGAATGTTCCTTTGGTTTCTCTTGGGTGATGTCCAGCTTTTGGCAATGAGTTTTGAGAAGCCAAATTGTGGGTTGTTAGAGCAGGAACAAAGAGAACGGGCTGGAAGTCATGACCTGGGAGAGGGAAAGAGACCTCACCACCCCCTTGTCAGGGAAGGTCTCACTGAAAACACTTGGAGAGCCAACATAAAGGAAATCATGGAATCGTTAAGACTGGAAAAACCCTCTAAAGTCATCAAGTTCAACCATTAACCCAGTGCTGCCAGGGCCACCACTAACCCACCTCCCCAGAAATGCTGCTTTGTACAGTTCATGGAATTTTCACGGCTCCCTTGGCCATAATTTAGTAACTCCCGACCTAGAGAAGATGGGAGGGAATTGTTTGAATAGCATTTTTCTGGAAAAAGGGCAGAAAAGGGAGCACTAGGATGGACTGGGACAGGAGGAGGAGCTGGGAAAGGCAAGACATTGGTGGCAGTGGGAGGTGTTGGGGCCAGGCTGGTGAATTGCCTGCAGTTGGTCCTGCTCATGGTTGGGCTTAGTGATTGTTAGTGTCAAGGGTTTTCAGGTCTTTCATGCCATGATGAGGCTGGAATAGGGATGCTGGGATGAGGACCCTCCCCACTTCCCTCCATCTGCTTGTTTCAGGTCACCTTCTATGAAGACAAGAACTTCCTGGGCCGTTACTACGAGTGTGACAGCGACTGCCCCGACTTCCACACCTACCTGAGCCGCTGCAACTCGATCCGTGTGGATGGAGGCACCTGGGTGGCCTACGAGAGACCAAACTATGCTGGGAACATGTATGTGCTGACCCATGGGGAGTACCCTGACTACCACCACTGGATGGGCCTCAACGACCGCCTGGGCTCCTGCAAGTACATCCAGATAGTGAGTGTCGGCTCTTCCCGAGGGCTGCTGGAATCCCTCTGGCCTGGAGGGCTTCATGTGCGTGTGGGGGGCTCCCATCTTCCTGGCCACCCATGGAGAGGGGATTTGCTCCTCCAGGCCTGCTCTGGGAATGGCAAACTGTTTGGGGAGGGGAGAGTGTAAATCTTGCCCACTCTGGACTGCAGTGGGGAGAAGCAGATCCGTCTGGATGTGGGTGGGTTTCCATAGGAACAGCAGCATAGTTTTGTCTGAGTGTTCCTTTAGGGACTTCAGTGTCCAGGCAGGTCACCCCAAGGTTTGCCTTTTCCCACTGATCCAGCTGATGGTGGGCACAAGGCCTGTGACAGGGGACGTAGATTTTCTGGGAGAATTTTTTTTCCGAGGGCTGGTTTGTTCCTCTCTAGAAAACCAAGACTCCTTTCTGATAGAGGGAACTGAATCTCAGTGTCATCAAACCCCTCTGGCCATGGAGAGACCAGCCCTGGAGAGCCCAGGAGGGAGAGGGATGCCTTGGAGCCCTCTTGGGCGTGCTTGGAGCAGCCTGGTGTCTCCTGGTTTTAGGGGAGCACAGGGTGATGTATCTCCCTGCTGCAGCACAGGAACTTGAGGGGAGAAAGGAACAGAGGGAATGATCCTTTTGGAAAACCTCTGGGGAGAAGCAGCCTTTAAAGCTGGGAGCAGGGATGGGGTGTGGGTTGGTGCTGGGCTTTCTCCAGCAGTGGGACAGACACTGGTGATCCATGTGCAGCTGACTTGGAGCACAGCCATGAATTCCCACTGCATGGAGCAGCTCTCACAGCTGAAAAGGGGTTTTGCTTTTCTGTCTGGGAATCTTAACACCCCTCTAAGCCTGTTCTGGATCTGAGCTGGGTCTAAATCCCTGTGCACAGGACAGGGAGAGTTTCCAGCCCCTTCAGAGCACTGATCTGGCATAAGGGATGGAGCCAAGACCCGTGGGAGATACAACACAGCTTCCCCCACCAGGATGGAATGTGGGAGCCTTATCCTGCATATCCACCTGCTACCTGGCTTTCCCTCCCTGCCTGGGGGAGACCCCGCAGAGCTCGGCAAGGAGGGAGCGGGTTGGGATGGGCGGGGATAGGGGTGTCCAGGCAGCTGCACATTGAAAGCTGCCGCGGTGCCTTCGGGCAAGGCAGCGCTTCCAGCCCCGGTGGGAAACCCCGGCCCTGCTGCCCGGCTGGGGTCAGCAGCTCGTTAAACTCCTCGCTGCCGGAGGAGCGGGGAAGGGAGCAGGTCCCTCCCTCCGGATGCTCAACCGGAGTGGCTCAAGAATTCCAGCCCGCCTGGGAGAGCGACACCGGCGCTGCTGCCGTGACCTTATCCCTGCCCGCAGCCTCGGGGGGTTTCAGCTGGAGCTGCTCTGCGCTGGCTCGGTGCTTCTGTACCTTGTTTGCATGTCAAAATATACCCCAGCTGCCTCCCCTCTGCATCTCCAAGGTCTGCCATGTGCTGCCAGCCCTGTCCTGGTGTGCTGGGTGGTGGTTTGGACCTGATTTGAGCCTGACTGTGCCCCAGCTCTGCTGCCAGGACCTGGTGCCTCCCTCCAGTGCTTTGCCATCAGGTGCCCAGAGAAGCTGTGGCTGCCCCATGCCTAGAAGTGTCCTAGGCCAGGTTGGACGGGGCTTGGAGCAACCTGGGCTGGTGGGAGGTGTCCCTGCCCACGGCAGAGAGTTGGACTCGATGATTTTTTTGTCCCAAAGCATTCCATGACTTCCTCTCCCCCTTTTTTTTCCCAGCCAAGTGGAGGCCGGGGGCACATCCAGGTGTTCGAGAAGGGCGATTTTGGCGGGCAGATGTTCGAAGCCACCGAAGACTGCCCCTCTGTGATGGATGAGTGGCACATGCGTGAGGTGCACGCCTGCAGGGTGCTGGAGGGCGTCTGGGTTTTCTACGAGCATCCCAACTACCGGGGCCGGCAGTACGTGCTGCCCAAGGGCGAATACCGCAAGCCCGTGGAGTGGGGAGCGGCCAGTCCCGCCGTCCAGTCCTTCCGCAGCATCTCCGAGTGAGGAGCGAGCCAGCCCGCTGACTGCGCTGCCACAACCCCCCAATAAAGCAACTGAGTCGCTCAGCTCCTCCTTGTCCCTTGTTATTCCCGGGATCTGCGCGCGAGTCGTCCTGCCCTGGGGCTGCTGGGGTGGAGCTGAGCCCTCTCTGAGCAAAGCACCCCCTGCCAGCCCCTGCTGTCTCTGTCTCCGCTGTCCTCCCCTTCTTCACAGAATCACAGAATGGATTGGGTTGGAAGAGACCTCCCAGATCATCAAGTCCAACCCTTGGGCCAACTCCAGTCCCTTTACCAGATCATGGCACTCAGTGCCACGGCCAAGCTCAGGTTAAAAACCTCCAGGGATGGGGAATCCACCCCCTCTCTGGGCAGCCCATTCCAATGCCTGAGCACTCTCTCTGCAAAGAATTTCTTTCTGCTCTCCAACTTCAATTTCCCCTGGCAGAGCTTGAGCCCCCCGTGCCCCCTTGTCCTGTTGCTGAGTGCCTGGGAGAAGAGACCAACCCCCACCTGGCCACAACTTCCCTTCAGGCACTTCCAGACAGTGCTGAGGTCACCTCTCAGCCTCCTCTTCTCCAGCACAAACACCTCCAGCTCCCTCAGCCTCTCCCCACAGCACTTGTGCTCCACTCCCTTCTCCAGCCTCCTTGCTCTTCTCTGGCCCCGCTCCAGCCCCTCAATCTCTTGCCTCAACTCAGGGGCCCAGAACTCAACACAACACTCAAGGTGTGGCCTCCCCAAGGCAGAGGCCAGGGGAAGGCTCACTGCCCTGGGCCTGCTGGCCACGCTACTTTGGATCCAGGCCAGGATGCCATTGGCCTTCTTGGCCACCTGGGCACACTCTTGGCTCCTCTTGAGCTTCCTGTCAATTAGTGTCCCTGGGGAGCCCCTGCCTGCTCTGCTGCTGCTCCATGGTGGCCTGGGAGAAGAGTTGAGGTTTTCATCCCTGCCACTTGCCCCCCTGGAGACCCTGGGCAGGGAGGAGATGCCCTTTTACTGGAGGAACTTGTCCCTCTGCTGATGCATGGGGTGGTGGGAGTGGGAAAAGGTGGAGATGGGAGGCAGCAATCCCAGATGGAGCAGAGGGGACAGGCATAATCCCCATGGGGAATGCTGGCAGCCCAGTGTCAGGCACAGGATGTCCTTTGTGGGTGTGAGCCAAGGGGTCCAGCTGCTTGAACTGGGGCTGAGCACTGCATGAAGCCAGGCAGCTGGAAGCAGGAGAGGGGGCTGGATGTGGGATAGAGGCAGGGAATGCCTCTGACAGGTGCTCTGGGGTGGGAGGTGGGAGCTGGATGTGGGGTAGAGGCAGGGAATGCCTCTGACAGGTGCCCTGGAATAGGAGGTGGCTGCTGGATTATCCTGAAGGGCAGGAAGAGCTCACTGAGCACCTGAGATTCACAGGGAGCAGAAGGGGCTGTTGAGCTCCCAGTTAGTCCAGTTTGCCGCTAGGCGCATTCTGCTTTTCCCAGTGGTGCTGGATGTCAGGCTGGTCCCTCTCCCATCCTCCCGTGCAGGAATAGCGGATGTCTGGGCACTCTCTCCCTGGGAACCCTGGGGACAGGCAGCCTGTTTGCATACGGAGCCCAGGGGCCTCGGGACAAGGACGCTGGATGTGGAAGCAGAGCCCTTCCAGCCACGCTCCGCAGTCTCTTCCCAATTGATGTATGAGGTTATTACGGAGCAGGAGGCAGGTTAAGTGGTGCTCGTCAAACCACGGCGCTGCCACCCCCTGGGAACGGGAAGGGACTGCCAGGAGGAGCAGCTCCAGCCCCCTGGACTTCCCGCAGCACAAAGGTGGGCTGAAGAGTCACCTTCCTCCCCCTCCTCCTCCTCCTCCTGCTGTCACCCTCTCCCTCAGCCCCCTGCCCCATTCCAGCCCTTCCCTGCAAAGGGTGGTGCGTCTTCTTCACGAACTTCATCCCTCCTCCCACTCCTCTCCATCACGGATCAGCAGGATGCAGCTGATCCGGTGTTATGGTTGGGTCTCAGTGTGTTTTCCCCCCAAATATTTCTCCAGGATCAACCAGCTCCCAACTCCAGCTCCCCTTTTCCCGGTGGCCCTTGGCAAAGCTCCTTGAGCACAGCCCAGCTGCTGTTTGCTTTTCAGGGAGCATGTTGCCATCCCGGTTTTGGGAGGAAACCCTGCAGGTCAGCATGCTCTGCCCAGTGCGTTTCCAGCCGTGTCCCACCCCGATTTTGGGGAATGCTCAGCTGGGCTCCCCAGTGTGTTCCCCATCCTAATCCCCTGCAATGGGGTTTGTGGGTGCGGGAGTTGCAGTGGGTGGGTTTGGGGTACACCCACCCCGGAGCAGCAGAGAAGCCAGACCTGGATCTGCTTTACTCCTAAGGTAACATTTGCCCATGTCCTTCTCTTCACTGCTGATCTACCCACCTCAGACCCACAATTATCCCAGCTCTTCTCTGTGCTCCTCCTCGTCCTCCCTGCTCTTGCCCTGGGGTGAACATCCCATTGTGCCCTCAATGTTGGCAGCAAACACAGATAACAATAAAATATTCTACTTGGGTGAGGTTTTTTGATTCTTATTTTTTATTTTATTGTTATTCTAGATGACTTTTCCATNCAATTTCCCCTGGCAGAGCTTGAGCCCCCCGTGCCCCCTTGTCCTGTTGCTGAGTGCCTGGGAGAAGAGACCAACCCCCACCTGGCCACAACTTCCCTGATGTGGCACTTCCAGACAGTGCTGAGGTCACCTCTCAGCCTCCTCTTCTCCAGCACAAACACCCCCAGCTCCCTCAGCCTCTCCCCACAGCACTTGTGCTCCACTCCCTTCTCCAGCCTCCTTGCTCTTCTCTGGCCCCGCTCCAGCCCCTCAATCTCTTGCCTCAACTCAGGGGCCCAGAACTCAACACAACACTCAAGGTGTGGCCTCCCCAAGGCAGAGGCCAGGGGAAGGCTCACTGCCCTGGGCCTGCTGGCCACGCTACTTTGGATCCAGGCCAGGATGCCATTGGCCTTCTTGGCCACCTGGGCACACTCTTGGCTCCTCTTGAGCTTCCTGTCAATTAGTGTCCCTGGGGAGCCCCTGCCTGCTCTGCTGCTGCTCCATGGTGGCCTGGGAGAAGAGTTGAGGTTTTCATCCCTGCCACTTGCCCCCCTGGAGACCCTGGGCAGGGAGGAGATGCCCTTTTACTGGAGGAACTTGTCCCTCTGCTGATGCATGGGGTGGTGGGAGTGGGAAAAGGTGGAGATGGGAGGCAGCAATCCCAGATGGAGCAGAGGGGACAGGCATAATCCCCATGGGGAATGCTGGCAGCCCAGTGTCAGGCACAGGATGTCCTTTGTGGGTGTGAGCCAAGGGGTCCAGCTGCTTGAACTGGGGCTGAGCACTGCATGAAGCCAGGCAGCTGGAAGCAGGAGAGGGGGCTGGATGTGGGATAGAGGCAGGGAATGCCTCTGACAGGTGCTCTGGGGTGGGAGGTGGGAGCTGGATGTGGGGTAGAGGCAGGGAATGCCTCTGACAGGTGCCCTGGAATAGGAGGTGGCTGCTGGATTATCCTGAAGGGCAGGAAGAGCTCACTGAGCACCTGAGATTCACAGGGAGCAGAAGGGGCTGTTGAGCTCCCAGTTAGTCCAGTTTGCCGCTAGGCGCATTCTGCTTTTCCCAGTGGTGCTGGATGTCAGGCTGGTCCCTCTCCCATCCTCCCGTGCAGGAATAGCGGATGTCTGGGCACTCTCTCCCTGGGAACCCTGGGGACAGGCAGCCTGTTTGCATACGGAGCCCAGGGGCCTCGGGACAAGGACGCTGGATGTGGAAGCAGAGCCCTTCCAGCCACGCTCCGCAGTCTCTTCCCAATTGATGTATGAGGTTATTACGGAGCAGGAGGCAGGTTAAGTGGTGCTCGTCAAACCACGGCGCTGCCACCCCCTGGGAACGGGAAGGGACTGCCAGGAGGAGCAGCTCCAGCCCCCTGGACTTCCCGCAGCACAAAGGTGGGCTGAAGAGTCACCTTCCTCCCCCTCCTCCTCCTCCTCCTGCTGTCACCCTCTCCCTCAGCCCCCTGCCCCATTCCAGCCCTTCCCTGCAAAGGGTGGTGCGTCTTCTTCACGAACTTCATCCCTCCTCCCACTCCTCTCCATCACGGATCAGCAGGATGCAGCTGATCCGGTGTTATGGTTGGGTCTCAGTGTGTTTTCCCCCCAAATATTTCTCCAGGATCAACCAGCTCCCAACTCCAGCTCCCCTTTTCCCGGTGGCCCTTGGCAAAGCTCCTTGAGCACAGCCCAGCTGCTGTTTGCTTTTCAGGGAGCATGTTGCCATCCCGGTTTTGGGAGGAAACCCTGCAGGTCAGCATGCTCTGCCCAGTGCGTTTCCAGCCGTGTCCCACCCCGATTTTGGGGAATGCTCAGCTGGGCTCCCCAGTGTGTTCCCCATCCTAATCCCCTGCAATGGGGTTTGTGGGTGCGGGAGTTGCAGTGGGTGGGTTTGGGGTACACCCACCCCGGAGCAGCAGAGAAGCCAGACCTGGATCTGCTTTACTCCTAAGGTAACATTTGCCCATGTCCTTCTCTTCACTGCTGATCTACCCACCTCAGACCCACAATTATCCCAGCTCTTCTCTGTGCTCCTCCTCGTCCTCCCTGCTCTTGCCCTGGGGTGAACATCCCATTGTGCCCTCAATGTTGGCAGCAAACACAGATAACAATAAAATATTCTACTTGGGTGAGGTTTTTTGATTCTTATTTTTTATTTTATTGTTATTCTAGATGACTTTTCCATCAGGGCTCCCTTGCCATGGCAGCACAGGGAGCAGGATGCCCATGGAGGTGAGTGGGGAGCTCAGGCAGCCCAAGCCCAGCCTTGCTGATGCCGGTTTTTCCTTGACAGCTCATTTCCATTTCCCAGTATCAGGGGGTCTGCTCTGGTAATTGGCATGCAGATTGTGTCTGATGGGCCTGTTAGACACGAGCAAAGACTCTGCTGCTTGGAATAAGCCAACCCCAGGCTGATGGATGGGGTGTAGGGAGGTCATGGCAGGAGAGAATATCCAGATGCCCACCTACAAAATTACCCATTCCATGCCCTCCCCCCTTCCCTACTTTCTTTATCCAGCAAACTCTAATCTATCATATTTCTTTGAGACAAATTCTGCTCCATTTCTCTCTCTTTCCTTTTTTCCCCTCTAAGGGAAATGTGATGGAACCTGCTCCTGGATTTAATAAGGAGATGGTGCAGCATAGCAGGAATTAAAGCGGTGCCATGCCTCGTTAGCAGCTGGGGATCACATGGAGCTGCCCCAGATGTTAATTACACTTTGGGAATTAATTGGTATAAGGCATTCCTCTCCTCCCTCACCTGTAATCCGGTGGGTGTGTGAGGACCTCTGGAAGCAGAGATGGCCAGGCTGGTGTCTGTCCCCCCTCCTCAGCCCACCCGGTACTGGCTGGGACTGAGGGACACAGGCTTGGGAATCTTGAAGTCACCTTCATTTCCATCCCCTCAGTGCCCAAAGACCTGCTATTACTTTTTCTTCCTATGCTGCTCTTCTCCAAGCTTTTTCTCCAGGAGAAGCAGATCCCGGTGGGATGGGTGAATGGTGGGAGGTGGCACTGTGTTCAGGGATTTAAAAATGTCCCTGTCAAAGCTGGTCATCCCCAGGGGATCTCAGGGCACTCTGGTGTCCCTTTCCCCTGTTCCCTGACCCATCCTTGCTGGCCCATCCCTTCCCTCCAGCTCTGGGGACAGATAGGAGAGTCTCAACCTGCCCCCACAGCTCCTCTGCTGCTGAAATCCCCCCAGTTCTCAAAGGAAAATGCTCCCCAATTTCTTCCCTCCCCTCTTCCACCTTGCATTCAGCCTGAAGAAATGTAGCACCTGCTAAAAAGCTGAGAGAGGGACAGATATGATATGCTTGGAAATTAAGAATATTCCTGTGAATGCTGCCAGTTTGTTTCTTTCCTGAGCTGGCTGGTGGTGGCCCAGTGTGGGACATGGTTATCTCTGGGATGGAGTGACACATCCTCGGGTTCCTGCCTGGAAATTCCTGCATGGTCCCAGTGGGCACTCAGCTTTGCCCCCCCAGAATTGCTGCCAGGTGCTGGTGGTGGCACTCAGAGCTCTCACCACGCTGCTGTGACACAACCAACCCACACTGCTGTGTTTTCCCTCCTCTTCCAGTGTCCTCAGGGCTTTGTGGATCTTCTCTTGGTGCTGCTGGTGCTCTTTGCTCTTGTGGCATCAGCAGCTCGATGCACCTTGTTCTGCCAGCAAAGGGCATTAATGGATGAGACACAATGTCCTTGGAAGGGCTCCCGAGGCATGTGGATATGGCACTTTGAGGGGTAGATGTGGTAAAACAGGGCAATTCAAGGCTGCTGTGGTAGGACTGAAAGAAAACCAATGTTCCAGTAACTCCAAAATTAATTGGTTTGGGGTTGGATGAAGGAGAAAGAGGAGATATTTAACCCTTTTCTTTAAACTTCGTGATTTTGAGTCTTGATTTTAGGTTTAATGGGGGCCTTGGCAGTGCTGGGGACAACAGTTGGACTCAGCCTTAGGGGGCTTTTCCAACCTAAACAATTCCATGATTCTATGATTTCATGATGCCATGATCCTCTGATTCTGCCTTTCTGCGATTCCATGATTTTGTGATTCCACCCTTCTGTGATTTCATGATTCCATGATTTTATAATTCTGTCATTCCATGATTCTATGATTCCATGATTCCATGATTCTGCAATTCCATGATTCCATGATTCAAGAATTCTCTGATTCCATGATTTTATAATTCTGCAATTCCATGATTCTCTGATTCCACAATTCTCTGATTCCATGATTTTATAATTCTGCAATTCCATGATTCTCTGATTCCTTGATTCTATGATTTATGATTCTATGATTTCATTATTCCATGATTCTGTCCTTCCATGATTCTATGACTAAGGGCAACACTCCTTTGCTGCCTGGTTTCCTTCAGATCCTGTATTTTCCACTGAAGCCAAAGCCCCTGATTCAGGGATTCAGCCTCCACCTCACCCCTGACCTGGGCAGTCTGAAGGTCCTCCCAAGTCACTCCAGCACCTACTTTGGTTTTGGCCCCGTGGCCCTTCCAGATATCCTGTTTTCCTCTGGTTTAGGTGCAAACCACCCCGTGCATTCCCTGTTGGCCCCACTGAGAGGCAAAGCTTGCATGGAGCAAAAGTTCCAGGATGTTCAGGACAAGCTCCTTCCATCCTGAGCTCGTAGGAAAAGTCTGGCCCAATTCTGGGTGTGCAGAGCTCTGGGGCTTGTTTTTATCTCACACACACTCATGTCAAGGCTCAACAGGAGCCAAGAGTGTGCCCAGGTGGCCAAGAAGGCCAATGGGCTCCTGGCCTGGATCCAAAGTAGCGTGGCCAGCAGGCCCAGGGCAGTGAGCCTTCCCCTGGCCTCTGCCTTGGGGAGGCCACACCTTGAGTGTTGTGTTGAGTTCTGGGCCCCTGAGTTGAGGCAAGAGATTGAGGGGCTGGAGCGGGGCCAGAGAAGAGCAAGGAGGCTGGAGAAGGGAGTGGAGCACAAGTGCTGTGGGGAGAGGCTGAGGGAGCTGGGGGTGTTTGTGCTGGAGAAGAGGAGGCTGAGAGGTGACCTCAGCACTGTCTGGAAGTGCCTGAAGGGAAGTTGTGGCCAGGTGGGGGTTGGTCTCTTCTCCCAGGCACTCAGCAATAGGACAAGGGGGCACGGGGGGCTCAAGCTCTGCCAGGGGAAATTGAAGTTGGAGAGCAGAAAGTAATTCTTTGCAGAGAGAGTGCTGAGGGATTGGAATGGGCTGCCCAGAGAGGGGGTGGATTCCCCATCCCTGGAGGTTTTTAAGCTGAGCTTGGCCGTGGCACTGAGTGCCATGATGTGGTAAAGGGAGTGGAGTTGGCCCAAGGGTTGGACTTGATGATCTTGGAGGTCTTTTCCAACCCAACCCATTCTGTGATTCTAAGGGGAGGGAAGGGAAGGAGAGGAGGCACCTCTGAAAGAGAAGAGACCCAAACCCCCTCCTTTTCCGAAACTTTCTAATACTGCTTTGCAAAGTGTTGTTTGCACGGCAGGGCCGCTAAACAGCATAAAGTGCTAAAGCCACTTTGTTCTAGGACAAATTGTCCAGTAATTATAGAAGCAAGTGTACCATGGGTTAGAAGTCATACCTTAAACTAAGCTAGACATTTCAATAGGATGAAATGGTAAAGATCCCAGATTTTGGAGAGTTGAAACCAAGGTTTTTACAAGTTCGACAGGTCATGTCACTGAACAAAGAAAAGGCAAAAGTCCAACAGTGATGAAGACGCTTCAAGACCACCCCGAGGGTTGAAGTCAGGAGAGCACTACCCAAATTCGAAGCCAAAAGGAAAGCTCCGCCCAAGTCATTAATGTGGAATTAGAAGGTGTTAACTGTGGACTTAAGACTCTAAAGTAGCTTATTTTCCACAAACAAGTTAGGCAAGTTTTTGCCCTATAGAACTGGCTTGCCCCCAACGTTGTCAATAAATACCTTTGCTACTATTAGAATCCAAAACTTTGTCTTAGCAGTTATTTTTGCGGCGTTTTTGCTTATCAACCTCCCAGGACAGCGTCCTTCCCTTTGCCAGCGCCCAGCAGAGGGCAATAGAAGCAAATGGAAGAGATGAGGGATGTGCGAGAGGAGCAGATTCCAGGCTGGAGCGACCTGGATGCCGAGGGATGTGCAGGAGGATGTGCAGGCAGAGGGATGTGCGAGAGTGGGAATGTGTACCCGGAACGCCTGGCAGGGAGCGGGGCTGGAGAAGGAGGTCGGAGCAAAACAGAGCAATTCAAAGCTATTTTTGTAGGAGTTAAAGGATGCTGTCCTCACTCCAAAATAATTCTCTTTGAGGTTGAATGGAGAAAGAAGGGGAAATATTTAACCCTCTTGGTTAAACTTTCTTGATTTTAGGCCAGCGTTTGTGGCAAGTGCTGCATGACTGAGCACCTTCAGTGGATGGTGCAGGGAGGAAAGGCTTGGAGAGTGCCCAACCTCAATTATATTCCACCTGGTTAATTGTGTGACGGAGCCCAGCTCAGTTTCTGGGTCTCTTTCTGCATGCTCTGATCTCCCAGAAGTCAAATTCCACCACAGCCACACGTGCCTGGTGGAAACACCGGGAAAGATTTGGGCACAGCATCCCTTCCACCTGCCTGCTGCTGGACCAGCTTGGGCAGGAGCCTCTGTCTGCCCTGCTGGAGTCACTGCTCCCTGCAAGCTCCTGCCTGGCCTGGCAGGTATTCCCAGCTGGATTTCCTACACAGCCAGCTTTTCTTCCTATGCTTTTCAAGCCCTTTTTTAAAATTTTGTTTGGTTTTTGTTGTTGTTTTGTTGGGTTTTTTTGGTTGTGTTTTTTTTTTTTGGTGTGTGTGTGTTGCGCTTTTTTTGGTGTGGTTTTTTCTGTTTGTTTTGTTTTGTTTTGTTTTTTGGTTGCAAACTGCCTGGAATCACAGAGGGATGTTTTAACCAGGAGAGCTTCCCATGGCAGGAGTGTGATCCTGAGCTGCTCTCACAGCCAGGACAGGACACTGCAGGGAAAAAGCCTCACCTGGCAGGATTCCCACTTGACACCTGGTCTTTTTGGGAGGGACAAAATCAGCAATTCTTTGAAAAGCTCCCTGTGGCAGGGAGCTGTGGGTGGCAGGGAGCAGCTCCCTGCCTGAATGCAGGATGCCCAGGAGGGATGGATGCCCCAGCAAACAGCTGGGGAGGGTTATTTGGGCAGAGCCCACCATGGTACAGCTGATGAGCTGCGGGGCTCAGGGAAAAGCGCTTTTTTGGGGGAGTCGGGGCAGGCTTTTTGTTGAGATGCTGCTTCTCGGAGAGGGCACAAGCGGGCTCTGGTCTTAAAGGAGAAGAAGGAAGGGGCTCCACCACCTTTCTCTGCGGAGCTGAGCCAAGCGCGGCGCAATCTCCCCATCTCGGCGTTATCTCCCAATCTGCCTCCTCTCCCGCCGCGCTTCCAGATGCTCCTTATCTCGTCTCACCTTCCGGCAGGGCCGGCTGCCCAGACCCTCCACCTGCGGTGTGCCCGGCTCTTATCAGCCTGCGGGGGCTGTGATTGAGCCCCCGGCTCAAAGTCAAACGGATTTCTGGCAGGGCGGGCGTGGAGAAGGTCGGGCGGTGGCGGGGACGGGGACAAGGATGGGGACACGGGATGGGGATGGGGATGGGGATGGGGATGGGGACACGGACACGGGATGGGACCCCGCTGTCCCCCCGCACCCCGCTCCAGCCCATCCTCCGGGCAGCGCCTTCTCCCCGTTTATTCTCCAACATTATCAATTACATTTGGATTATTATTCCTCATTGAAGCCCAAGTGAGCCGTAGACAGCTATTTCCTAATGGGGAAACGTTACAGGCAACTTATTAGCGAACAATGCGTCATTAAGGGGGGAGAGCTTCAAAGGCTCCTGAGCGCATTTCAAAGGACACGGCGCGGGAGCGGCTCCTGCCATCGCGTATCTGGGGGACATGGGCGAAATTGGTGACAAGGAATAGACCGGGCCCAATGTAATTAACTAATTCTCGATCAAAGGGGTTTTAGAACTGAATGGTCAGGGAATTCAATTATGGGCTTCCTAATGAAGCACTCGGTGCCAAGGCAGGGGGATGTTTTTTCCTGGAACAGAAGGGCTGAGGATCAGGGCTAGGATTTCCAGAGAGGTTTGGGGAGAGAAACACCAGGAAAAGCTCATCCCGGGTGGGTTTGGCGCCGGCAGACCGAGATTGAAGGATGATGGAATCGCAGGATGGTTTGGGTTGGAAAGGACATTAAAGCTCAACTCATTCCACCCCCTGCCATGGGCAGGGACACCCCCAGCAGACCGGGTTGCTCTGAGCTCCATCTGCACTGCCCAGGGAACCATCACCCAGGTCCCTTGTGATGACCATCTGTCCTGGAGAGGTCCATGTGCTGGGACATGTCTCCCCTCCCTCCGAGCTTTGGCAGACCGACAGCTCTGCTGGAGCCAGAGCTGGTGGAAAGGCTGGGGGATGCAGCAGGATGGACTCAGGAATCTCCTGATCCCCTCCCTGGAAAACCTGGACAAGGGAGACTTCCTCCTCTGCTGCCTGAATCCAAGCTCTGGCAAAACCAACATCGTCCTCTGTTTATGAAAGAGCATCTTCTAGTCCTGCACTAGTTTTCTCTCACTACAGAAAGTTGGTTTGCTCACTTTACAAAGGGAAATGTATTATGAATTTTCCCTTCATTCTCCTCCTTTTTTTTTGCCCCGTTTAACAACCGATTTCTGTGTTGCATGAAAGTTACACAGTTCTTTAGATGCGTTTGCTGTTTTATTTTCTTTCATTCAAAAATATGTCAGTAATCTTTTTGTTAACATGAAAGATAAAGGATTAGTAATGCAAGATGCAGTTTTCTTGTAACCTTCTTGAAAGCAGACTATAGTTTCTTATCTGGCTCTAACATTCATTTTCCTGAAATGAAAAAAAAAAAAAAGAAAAAAAAAAGAAAAAGGACTTCTTAAAATGAAATAAACTCTATTTGATTCAGACAAGCAGCACTAGCAGAGGAATTTATTGCAGCTGGCAGAATGGAGCAGCTGCACTGAACTCGTTCAGCTGAAGCAGTGGGGACCTTCCCAAGGAAACAGGGAACAGGCCCATGGAAAAGGCAGCTCAGCAAAGAGAAACCTCTACAGAATCACGGAGTTGGTTACATTGGAAAAGCTCTTTAGGGTCATTGAGTCCAGAAGATACAGATTATGGAACCATTAAGGTTGGAAAAGCCCTCTAAGACTGTTCCCCCAGTGGATCCCTGTCCCCAAGTGCCACATCCACACGGCTTAGAAATCCCTCCAGGGGTGGGGAGTCCACCTCTACCCTGGACAGCTCTGCTAGGGATGCACAACCCTTTCCATGAATAATTTTTCCCTAATGTCCAATCTAAACTTCCTCTGGTGCAACTTGAGGCTGTTTCTTCTCGTCCCGCCAAGACCAAACCTTGTGTTGATATCATGTCATATCGCAAGATGTGCCTGTCTGGGTGGCTTCAGCAGCTGTGATGTTTCCTTGAACACATCCAGGATGCCCCATGCTGGAGGTGGACCACCATTTCCTGCACTTAGTGCTTGCTCACTGAAGATGGACAGAGGAGCTGCCAGAGAAGCTGGGGAATCTTCTCATCCATGGAAGTGTCCAAGGCCAGGTTGGATGGGGCTTGGAGCAACCTGGTTGTCCTGGTTACAGTGGCCAGGACCAGTTTATCACTGTGTGGGTGGGACCAAAGCTGTGTGTTCTACACCCTCTGTGGCATTTCTGATGAACTCTTCCCAATGGCCCATTGGCAGCAGCTGCCCAGGGCACAGCTGAGCCCTCAGGCTGGCAGCTGGCTGGGAAAGAAGCCTGGGAGACAGAGGAGTGTTTGTGTCCTCACACCAATGACAGCTGTGGTAACTCCCCTCTGGGGAGGCATCAGCACCTTCACCCCCAGCCTGAGGGGCCACGTCTGCTCATGGCCATGTGGGACTGGCACAACAGGCAGCTGCAATGACCCAGACCATCAAAGATTCCAAAATACCCCCTGACTCACAGAGTTAAATCACCCATTGTGGAACTCCTGCCCTGGGGGAGGTACTGGGTGTTCCCACCTGAACCTGAGCATAGGTAATCCTGGGGGGTTGGGACTTCTGGTACCACTCATGGGATCCAGAGGGGGACCAGAACCTCAACAGGACTGTGACTGCCCCTCTCATCATCCTCACCAACAGCTCTTCCTTTCCTTTTACTTTGCACTCAGGGGGCCCACGTGGGGCTCAGCACAGGGGCTGATGAACACCATTCTGTTCATGCCCCAGGGTGCTGGGTTATACCTCTGGTTTTTGTGGGTTAAACCCAATTTTTCTCTGTATCATTGCATTTATTGTCATCTTTCTATTAAATTGTAAGTCTGACTTACAACCTCTCTTAAGTCAGGTTCGTTTCTCCCATTGGTTTACCTTTAAACCACCACACTGCTCTAGTGGAAGCCCATGAGCTTAAAGGTCCCTTCCAACCAGAACCATCCCATAATTCTAATATCTTCTGCTCATGGCTCATGAGCAAACAGGGATTTGCAGCACTGGCAGGTCCTGGGATTTTTTTTGGGGGGGTGATGTTGTGTCTCCGGGAGGTCCCACCTTGCATCACCCCACCTGCCTTGGCTCAGAGCTCCCCCTCCTCCTGCCAGCCTGGGACAGGCTGTGCAAGCTGGTGAAGGCAGGCAGGGAGAAAAGGACATGGAAAAACACCAGGGTGGGGAAAAAGGGAGATGGGGACAGCACAAGGGGCTTCCAGGGACCAGCAGATCTCCAAGCTGAGGCAAACAGCTTAATTTTCATGGAATGGTTTGGGTGGGAAAGGACCTTAAAAATCACCTAATTCCAAGTCTCATGGAGTTGATTTCTTTGTAGATGCAGAGGGTGGAAGCAAACCAAGGGTGAGCAGGGGCTGGTTTTCACAGCACCAAAATCCTCCAGTCAACCCCCGCCAAAATAGCAGGCAGGGAGTGCTGTAACCCACGGGGAGAGGAGGCCATGTGGGCACAGTGGGTGCCCCCTGCCCTGGCCACCCTGCTGCTGTGCCAGCCACCCTCCCTCACCAGCCTGACAGCTCCTCAGGGGTTAAATCCTTATATAAAATGCTGGATTTCTGTGGCAATTAACTAATGGGTCCTCAGCATCTAAACCGAGGGACTTTCCCCCCATCAGGTGGATTTGGTTAATATGGAGTTGACCTGACAGGGAGCAAGTTTGTTTATAACCTGCTTTGCAGGGAATGCTTTGTTTTGCTCAGGAGAAACTCGATATTTTCAATTGCAGGGGCAGAATAATGATTTCTGTTGCACAGACCGTGGATTTCAGGGCTTAACAATTAAATAAAATAAAGGAGAGCATCATCCTTTGGGCTGAAATTTTTGCCAGGAGTGTTTAATGGGTCTCTTGTCCTGTGCTAAGAGATCCGTGGTTTCATTTGAGGAAAAAGTGTGTTTTCATATCAAAGGAGCCCCCCCTGCACTGACCCAGCCTTCCCTTCCCCCTCCCTGCCCCAGCACACATGGTATTTTAATATTTCATATATTTCATAAGCTTTTATGCTTCTAAAAGAGAAGTGAATTTGTGGAGAGTTGAGCTCTCCAGAGCTGTACTTCAGAGCTGGGAAGTAATTCAGGGTGAAGCCTGTATTAATCTCAGGTGAGAGAGATATTTAAATTCAGGCTACCAGTGTGAATATAAAATGGGGATCTCTTTACAAAAATTTCAAATTGTAATATGCAAAGCTTAAAGAAAAGAAACCCCAAGGGAACAGCTTTCTTCTAGAACATTTTGTTCCAACCATCATCTCTTTACCTTTATTTTTTTATTTAAAAAACCCTCCCTTTGCCATTTTGTATTTTTAAATTAAATCTTTCAGTTTTTAAAATGAAATTCTTTATTGCTGGGAGAGGGTGATGGGAAGGGGGGCAGGGTGGAAGTGCTTGGCTGTAAAAAATGTGCATGGACCAAATTTTAGCTGGAGCAGGAGGAATAGTGACTGGTGGGAAAACAAATCCCAGTTTGGTTGGCTCATTGTGTGCCAAGGAATGTGGGGCCACCTCCCTGCTTGGAAGATGCCACCTGAACCTTGTTTTTTAGGGAGAAATCTCTGCTTGGAGGGAGGACAGAGGCAGAGCAACCATGACCAGAGACAGCCCTGGGATGAACTGCTCCATCCAGCAAATTTGCTGCTGACGCCAAGTTGGGAGGGAGTGTCGACCTGCTGGAAGGCAGGAGGGCTCTGCAGAGGGATCTGGAGAGACTGGAGAGATGGGCTGATTGCAATGGGCTGGAGTTCAACAAGGCCAAGTGCAGGTCCTGCCCTTTGGCCACCCCAAGCCCTGCAGCGCTCCAGGCTGGGCACAGAGTGGCTGGAGAGCAGCCAGGCAGAAAGGGACCTGGGGGGACTGAGGGACAGGAAGCTCAAGAGGAGCCAAGAGTGTGCCCAGGTGGCCAAGAAGGCCAATGGCATCCTGGCCTGGATCCAAAGTAGCGTGGCCAGCAGGCCCAGGGCAGTGAGCCTTCCCCTGGCCNCAGAGAGAGTGCTCAGGCATTGGAATGGGCTGCCCAGAGAGGGGGTGGATTCCCCATCCCTGGAGGTTTTTCAGCTGAGCTTGGCCGTGGCACTGAGTGCCATGATGTGGTAAAGGGAGTGGAGTTGGCCCAAGGGTTGGACTTGATGATCTTGGAGGTCTTTTCCAACCCAATCCATTCTATGATTCTGTGATCCCCATCAGTGCCTGCTGCCCACTCAACCTTCTCCATCCAAGCAGATAAATTTCTATGATCAATTTATGATCCTGGGCAGCAAAAAAGTTCTTTGAGTGCATTTTGGTGGGGATGGGGATCAGCTTGTGGATGTGTGTGCCGGGTGTAATGAGCCAATATATCCCAAATCCCACAGAACCACTCCTGGGAGAGCCCTGTATTTGCATCCATGACAAACTCCTCAGGCTGCAACCAGCTCCCAGGTCAGGAGAACTGGTGACAGATGACATGCTATTATCAGCTCTGTCAATTAATTAAATTATACATTATGCTTATGAGGGTGATAGACTGAGCCACTCTAGATTAAGTGTCGCAATTAAGTCTTTAATTTCTATTTAGTAAGTAAGTTATTATATGTTAATAAAAGATCAATTAGTTGCTAAAAGAGCATTGATCCAGGTACAAAGAGGGTGTCAGGAACACGTCAAGCTGGCACAGAAGGGACTGGGGGATTGTGTGCACAACATGTGTACAATTAGGGGTTTAATTTGGAAAAGCTGCACTGGGCAGAGGGGCATCCAGGTGGGATTGGCATTTTGCTCCTTGCAGGAAATCTGGCTCTGCCCAGGCTGTCAGGGATGGGACAACCGGGACAGACCCAGCCACAGAATCACAAAGTGATTTGGGTCAGAAGGGACCTTAAATCTCATCCAGTTCCACCCCCAGCCATGGGCAGGGACACCTCCCACTGTCCATCCCAGGGTGCTCCAAACCCTGTCCAACCTGGCCTTGGACACTCCCAGGGATGGGGCAGCCACAGCTTCTCTGCCCAACCTGTGCCAGGGCCTGCCCACCCTCACAGGGAAGAATTCCTTCCCAATATCCCATCTATCCCTGCCCTCGGGCAGAGGGAAGCCATTCCCTGTGTCCTGTCCCTCCATCCCTTGTCCCCAGTCCCTCTCCAGCTCTCCTGGAGCCCCTTCAGGCACTGCAAGGGGCTCTCAGGTCTCCCTGGAGCCTTCTCCTCTCCAGGTGAGCCCCCCCAGGTCTCTCTCCTTCGGTCTCAGTGGGTACAGCCTGTTCTTCCATTTGGGATGACCCCAAGGAAAGACCTTCCACCAAAATTGTCTCCAAACCAGCTGTTTTTCCTGCTTCCTCCTCCACAAACTGGGCATCCTGGTGCCTTTCCTTTCCCACCAGGACCCCCTTCCTCCAGCCGCTCATTCCCACCGGGAAATTCGGGGAGGGAGCTGCGGGAGCCGCGGCTGAGCTTCCAGCGGGAGCTGCGGGAAGCGCTGGAAGCTCCTGCAAGATTCCAGCTGAATATGGATGACATCATTATACGGGTGATCCTTTCAGCAACAGCGAGCCGGGTTTTAAAGTAGCGACCTACAGCATACAAATGATGGGTTTAAAGGAAATAAAAAAAGAGATGATTTGAATAGCAGACATTTAGAGAAGAAAAGCTTCCCCCCCCTCCTCCTCCCTCCCCACCTCTAATATCTTCCGACGGGGCAGGCGCTGTGCATTGGAAAAGAAATTAAAACACTCCTCCTAAATACACTCCAGGCAGGAACAATGGCAAAGTTAAGAAGGTTACGAGACTTAGTTGTCCCAGCAACATGTCATCAAGTTGAAATGAGCAGGAAACACAGATAACGGGAGAGAAAGAGGAGGGGGAGGGAGGAGGAGAATAAAACCACAGGAGGAAAAATGCCAAGAGATAGAGGAAGAAAAGGGAACCCCCTTTTTATTTGCTGTTTCGTTAGGATGAATCTGATTTTATAGTCTCTAAAAGAGGCTAAAATATAATCTCCTTTTGTGCAGTGCGTGTGTTAGGAAAATGTGTCATCAGCAATTCTTGTGTGCACTACAGAAATAGTCAGAAAATTAGCAGGGATATTCAAGGCTGGCTACAAAGAAAAACAAACAGAAGACTCACGTTTCCAGCCCGAGCTGTCATTTAAGAGCCTTTTCAACTTTTATTCACCTTTTTGATTGTCCCTGATGGTTTCTCTCTGCTGCAGCAGCAGAACTTGGAGTTTCAAATGAAGACAAAGCAGAGGAGGAGGTTTGGGATGTGGCTCCAAGTGGCTGGTGAGCCCAGAGCTCTGTCAACCCTTCCAGCACGGCAGGTTTTTGTGCTCAGCAGTGTATATGGGAGAGAGCACATCTGGTGCCATCTCTGGCAGAGGATGGAGGAACAGAGAAGAAAAAGGAGAGGCTCATCTGAGCCAAACCCCCAGATCTGCCTGGTCAGACATGGGCTAGTTATTCTTATTCCAGGTGCCAACCCCATGCCAGGGCTCTGTGGCACATCTACACCAGTTTGCTTCCACTCTGCAGGAGCAACCCCAGGTGTCATGGGAGCCTGCAGGTGTTGGTGGACATCTCTCCAAAGCCTCGTGGTGCTCCTCAGTGCCTCCACTGCCATGTGTGCTGGTTTGGGGATGCTCAAGAAGGACACATGTTGACTTCATGTTGGCTTCTCACCCTGGAAGTGTCCAAGGCCGGGTTGGACAGGGCTTGGAGCAAGCTGGGATAGTGGAAGGTGTCCCTGCCCACGGCAAGGGGTGGGACATGATGGGCTTTAAGGTCTCTTCCAACCTAAATCATTCCATGATTCTGTGATACTGAGGTTTGAGTCCTGATTAGAGTCACAAGGCCAAACTTTAATTAAAACAGTAATTAATCATTCAGCCAAGTGGTTGCTGCAGGAGGTTTGAGCTGCTTCCTCTGCTCCCAAACAGAGGACATGGGAGTGGTTGGCAGCTCGTTTGGTTCCAAGGGAATATTGATACTGGGAGAAATGGGGCTGAAATGGGAGAAACTCGAGCTGACTGCAGGAACCAGTTCCTGGGGGCAGAATGAGGAGGTTGGGAAGGAGCCCCTGTAGCAGAGCTCTGATTTCTTTTTTTGTGTATGGACCCCTAAACTCATGACACCCTCAAGCCCCTCAGTACATCCAACCCCTCAGTGCTGTGTCTTAGTTTGCTCCGTGATGAGGTATTTTTGGTGCTTGTATGACATAAAACCAGCCAAAATTATCCTGCTCTCTGATAAAATCTCTCCTCTCTCCTTCCCACCCTTTTCTTGCACAAAAATATTTATTTGTTGTGCTGGGTTCCCCCCCCACCAAGTTTTAATTGTCTCTTGCTGTGGCTTCTTGTTGTGGATTATATTTTAAAGCAAGACTTGGTTTAGTTAATTGATGGGGAGCGTTGCCTGTGAGGATTCCATAATCCTTGGCATTTTATCTTTGCAATAATTGCTGTGTTTGTGATTATTTCAAAGGACTAAGGAAAAAACAGACAACAAGGAAACAAGCTCATCCACTCCTATTTTGCAGCTTCTCCAGGCACCTGGGTGGGCTCCTCCTCCACAAGATGTTCCCTGTGCAGCAGCTCAGGAAAGGAAGGAAACCCAGGCAATAGGGTGAGGTGCTGGGGATCTGGAGCAGACAGAGCAGTGTCCTGAGAATCATAGAATCACAGAATTATAGAATGGATTGGGTTGGAAAAGACCTCCCAGATCATCAAGTCCAACCCTTGGGCCAACTCCACTCCCTTTACCACATCATGGCACTCAGTGCCACGGCCAAGCTCACCTTAAAAACCTCCAGGGATGGGGAATCCACCCCCTCTCTGGGCAGCCCATTCCAATGCCTGAGCACTCTCTCTGCAAAGAAGTTTTTTCTGCTCTCCAACTTCAATTTCCCCTGGCAGAGCTTGAGCCCCCCGTGCCCCCTTGTCCTATTGCTGAGTGCCTGGGAGAAGAGACCAACCCCCACCTGGCCACAACTTCCCTGATGTGGCACTTCCAGACAGTGCTGAGGTCACCTCTCAGCCTCCTCTTCTCCAGCACAAACACCCCCAGCTCCCTCAGCCTCTCCCCACAGCACTTGTGCTCCACTCCCTTCTCCAGCCTCGTTGCTCTTCTCTGGCCCCGCTCCAGCCCCTCAATCTCTTGCCTCAACTCAGGGGCCCAGAACTCAACACAACACTCAAGGTGTGGCCTCCCCAAGGCAGAGGCCAGGGGAAGGCTCACTGCCCTGGGCCTGCTGGCCACGCTACTTTGGATCCAGGCCAGGATGCCATTGGCCTTCTTGGCCACCTGGGCACACTGGTGGCTCCTCTTGAGCTTCCTGTCCCTCAGTCCCCCCAGGTCCCTTTCTGCCTGGCTGCTCTCCAGCCACTCTGTGCCCAGCCTGGAGTGCTGAGGGCCTTGGGGACATGGGGACACTGAGGACTGAGGGTCATCCTTCATCATGGAAAACTACCTTTTTGGTAAAAACGGTCTCATTTGGGTGTTGGTCTCTTCTCCCAGGTAAGAAGAGACAGGAGAAGAGGGAATGACCTCAAATTGCACCAGAGGGGGTTTAGATTGGATATTAGGGAAAAATTCTTCACTGAAAGGGTTGTCCCAGTTCTGCCACAGCTGTCCAAAGGTTGTGGTGGAATCCCCATTCCTGGAGGGATTTGAAAGCCATGTGGATATGGCACTTGGGGGCATGGGTTAGTGGTGGTTTTGGCAGTGCTGGGGGAACAGACTTAGAGGGCTTTTCCAACCTTAATGATTCCATGATCTGTATCCTTCTGGCTTTGGGCCAACCAGGAGTGCCTGTGGGCTGGATCTGCTGGAGGAGGTGGTGCTGCTGTGGGTGTTGGCTGTGGGATATTGGATTTGAGGTCACACTGACGTTGGCTGTGGGATGTCAGACATGAGACCACACTGGTGATGGCACACTGGACACAAGGACACCCTGGGGATGGCCATGGGGTGTTGGACAGGAGGCCAAAGTGGTGTCAGCTGTGGGATGTGGGACACAAGGCCACACTGGCAATGCCCATGGGACACTGGACATGAGGCCACATGGCTGTTGGATGTGAGGCCACACTGGTGTTTGTCATGAGGCACTGGACATGGGGCCATGCTGGTGTTGGCTGTGGGACACTGGACATGAGATCACAGTGGCATTGGCTCTGGGACACTGGGCGTGAGGCCATGCTTGTGTTGGCTGTGGGAGACTGGACATGAGGCCACACTGATGTTGGCCATGGGACATTTAACATGAGATCACGGTGGCATTGGCTGTGGGACATTGGCCATGGGACACTTGACATGAGGCCACACAGGTGTTAGCTGTGGGACATTGAACATGAGGCCACAGTGGCATTGCCTGTGGGACATTGAACATGAGGCCACAGTGGCATTGGCTGTGGGACATTTAACATGAGATCACAGTGGCATTGGCTGTGGGACACTGGGCATGAGGCCATGCTGGTGTTGGCCATGGGACGTTGGACATAAGATCACAGTGGCATTGGCTGTGGGACACTGGATGTGAGGCCACGCTGGTGTTGGCCATGGGACATCCAGGATGAAATTACACCAACGTTGGCCATTGGACACTGCCCACGCTGGTGAGACACTGGCCACGCAGCCCGGCAGTGCCGTTTGCCAGGTGGCCACTGGAGGCTGCTGCTGGCTTTGCAGTCACCGGCAGCTGCCTGCGGTCCCTGAGCACCCACCGGAGCTCAGCCAGCCAGCACGGCTGGACGGGGCTGAGCTTCCCGAGCCTCTCCCAGCAGTCTGGGGCTGAGCTGGGAAGCATCCTCCTCCCTGGTGTTCATGGGAAAGTGAGAGGCTGGGATGAGATCCTGGGATCTTGGGAAAGGAGAGGCATTTCTGTGCTGCTGCTCTTTGAAAAAGCAGGATGATCTTCTCACTGATTTGTTATTTTTATAACAAATACAGACTTTTCAATGCTCTCTGTGTATTTTCTGAGATTCAGAAGCTGTTAGAAAAGGGTGACAGCCCTGCTATTGCAGATATCCCTGGCACACAGCCAGGCTCTCAGGTGTGCCAATGCCTCTGGACTGCCTTTAGCAGGCTCACCTGGGGCCCTGCCCCACACACCCATGGGCTCAGCAGCTCTGTTTGAGACCAGACTTGGGTGTTTATTCCTGGCTTGGGCCATGCTGTAGGTGTGCTTGTCTCCAGCCTTCCCTCTCTCCTGGGTGGGTTTTGAATGCAGGTTGCACTGAGATTGTTTCTGCCCCAGAGGGGTCTCTATGGATGGACCTCAGACCTGGTCCAGCTCCTCGTTGTGTCAGGGGCTGTTTGGGGAGCTGTGGTGGGCACTGGGGGGGCTCTGTGGTGTTGAGGGACTGTGTCCTGGTGGGGTAGGGCACTGCCTGTGCTGGGGTCACCCCTGGCTCTTCCCACCTTGCACAGCAGGACAGCCCCCCGCCATGCACTATAGATAGAACCTCATTGGAACTACCTTGCTGTGTGTGGCTGGGCTGCTTTTCCTTCAGCCTAAGAAGATCCCACTGCTTTGAAATTCATGGATGAGGAGTATAATCCAGATGGAGCATGCACTGGAAGGAACTAGACTGAAGGCTTGGGTGTGAAGCAAACTCCGAGTTGGACATTCAACGTAAAATCACAGATTGGTTTGTGTTGGAAGAGACCTGGAAGATCATCCTATCCCACCCCCTGCCATGGGCAGGGACACCTCCCACCAGCCCAGGG
>VWZD01003545.1:307583-332965 GCA_013396695.1 Sakesphorus luctuosus | reverse complement strand
TGGATCTGCTGGAGGAGGTGGTGCTGCCGTGGGTGTTGGCCATGGGATATTGAATTTGAGGTCACACCAACGCTGGCTGTGGGATGTCAGACATGAGACCACACTGGTGATGGCACACTGGACACAAGGACACCCTGGGGATGGCCATGGGGTGTTGGACAGGAGGCCAAAGTGGTGTCAGCTGTGGGATGTGGGACACAAGGCCACACTGGCAATGCCCATGGGACACTGGACATGAGGCCACATGGCTGTTGGATGTGAGGCCACACTGGTGTTTGTCATGAGGCACTGGACATGGGGCCATGCTGGTGTTGGCTGTGGGACACTGGACATGAGATCACAGTGGCATTGGCTCTGGGACACTGGGCGTGAGGCCATGCTTGTGTTGGCTGTGGGAGACTGGACATGAGGCCACACTGATGTTGGCCATGGGACATTTAACATGAGATCACGGTGGCATTGGCTGTGGGACATTGGCCATGGGACACTTGACATGAGGCCACACAGGTGTTAGCTGTGGGACATTGAACATGAGGCCACAGTGGCATTGCCTGTGGGACATTGAACATGAGGCCACAGTGGCATTGGCTGTGGGACATTTAACATGAGATCACAGTGGCATTGGCTGTGGGACACTGGGCATGAGGCCATGCTGGTGTTGGCCATGGGACGTTGGACATAAGATCACAGTGGCATTGGCTGTGGGACACTGGATGTGAGGCCACGCTGGTGTTGGCCATGGGACATCCAGGATGAAATTACACCAACGTTGGCCATTGGACACTGCCCACGCTGGTGAGACACTGGCCACGCAGCCCGGCAGTGCCGTTTGCCAGGTGGCCACTGGAGGCTGCTGCTGGCTTTGCAGTCACCGGCAGCTGCCTGCGGTCCCTGAGCACCCACCGGAGCTCAGCCAGCCAGCACGGCTGGACGGGGCTGAGCTTCCCGAGCCTCTCCCAGCAGTCTGGGGCTGAGCTGGGAAGCATCCTCCTCCCTGGTGTTCATGGGAAAGTGAGAGGCTGGGATGAGATCCTGGGATCTTGGGAAAGGAGAGGCATTTCTGTGCTGCTGCTCTTTGAAAAAGCAGGATGATCTTCTCACTGATTTGTTATTTTTATAACAAATACAGACTTTTCAATGCTCTCTGTGTATTTTCTGAGATTCAGAAGCTGTTAGAAAAGGGTGACAGCCCTGCTATTGCAGATATCCCTGGCACACAGCCAGGCTCTCAGGTGTGCCAATGCCTCTGGACTGCCTTTAGCAGGCTCACCTGGGGCCCTGCCCCACACACCCATGGGCTCAGCAGCTCTGTTTGAGACCAGACTTGGGTGTTTATTCCTGGCTTGGGCCATGCTGTAGGTGTGCTTGTCTCCAGCCTTCCCTCTCTCCTGGGTGGGTTTTGAATGCAGGTTGCACTGAGATTGTTTCTGCCCCAGAGGGGTCTCTATGGATGGACCTCAGACCTGGTCCAGCTCCTCGTTGTGTCAGGGGCTGTTTGGGGAGCTGTGGTGGGCACTGGGGGGGCTCTGTGGTGTTGAGGGACTGTGTCCTGGTGGGGTAGGGCACTGCCTGTGCTGGGGTCACCCCTGGCTCTTCCCACCTTGCACAGCAGGACAGCCCCCCGCCATGCACTATAGATAGAACCTCATTGGAACTACCTTGCTGTGTGTGGCTGGGCTGCTTTTCCTTCAGCCTAAGAAGATCCCACTGCTTTGAAATTCATGGATGAGGAGTATAATCCAGATGGAGCATGCACTGGAAGGAACTAGACTGAAGGCTTGGGTGTGAAGCAAACTCCGAGTTGGACATTCAACGTAAAATCACAGATTGGTTTGTGTTGGAAGAGACCTGGAAGATCATCCTATCCCACCCCCTGCCATGGGCAGGGACACCTCCCACCAGCCCAGGGTGCTCCAAGCCCCGTCCAACCTGTCCTTGGACACTTCCAGCAGTGAGACAGCCACAGCTTCTCTGGGCACCCTGTGCCAGGGCCTGCCCACCCTCACAGGGAACAATTTCTTCCAAATATCCCATCTAAGCATCTCCTATTCAGTTTGAAACCTGGAGACACCTGACTTCTCCCATGGGCTTGGCTTCACTTGTGCTTCCATGTTCCAGCTAATTTTTGTGCATGGATCACCTCAAACCTGGTGCTTTTGGAGACATCCTGTGGGGGACAGAGATCACTTGAGCTCTGTGGTCTTGTCTGGAGGAGCAAGAAGGGAATGATGTGCTGATTTTTAAGAGCTCCCACGGATTTGGTGAGTGCAGAGAAGGCAAATCATAAAAATCACATGAAAATTGGTCCAGGCAGAGAAGCCACAAAGTCCTGAAAATATTATGCATCTTGTAAGGGTGCTGGGAATGTGCCTTTACCTGCTTGGCTGTTGGGATGGTCTCTCCCATCATGGGCTGGGAGGCAAAAACTCCCTGAAAGCTGTCAGCATGTGCTACATTTAGGGAAAACAGGTCCCTAATTCTCCCTGCTAGTGGGGTTTTGGTGATTTCCTTTGAGTCAGTCCTTGGGGCTTTTCCTGCCTCTTATAATCTGCTCAAACCCTTGGAAGTACATGGGAAAACTCCTTAAATTGCACGAGTCTCATGACTCACAACAAAATGCTTTCAGGTTGTGGAGTCTGCCAAGTTGTCAGCAGTCAGAGGTGATGCTTCTCCCCTTCCCTGAGTGTCCTGATGGTCCTCTCCATCTCAGCCTCTCTGCAGCATCTTGGGCTGGTTGGTATCAGCCCCTTCATTCCCCTGCGTGGGGTTGGGGTGGGTTTGTGGGGCTGTGGGATTTGGGGTGTCTCTTAAGCCCCTCTGTGAGACAGAACCATGCAGGATTGAGAGCTCAGGACACAGGAGGGGGCCTTCACCAGCCCAAGCAGACTGGATTAGCTCCTGGCAATACTTATGGGGTCATCCCTCTCCTGCTGCTGCTTCCTATGCTTGTTCCCTTGTGCTAAATCCACAGAAGTGACGTGACTGCAGGAGTGGAGCTCAGCTCCAGCAGCTCCTAAGCCCAGTTGCTGAAGTCCTGTGTTTTCCTAAACCTCTAAAGGCTGGAATTGCTCAAGACACTCCTGAGTTTAAGACCTGCCCAACACCTGGGCAGTTGTGCATTAAAACCAGCTGCAGTACCTGGAAGGAAGTAGTATCTGGGTTATCTTTGGGCTCTGATCCTCAGGATCACCTCCCTCTAATGCTGGTAACAGGGAAAGACACTGAGTCAACTGCTGGGTCCAACAGACATAGACCCCCAAAGATTGGAAATCGCCTCTAAGATCGAGTCCAACCACTGGGAAAGAAAACTGGGCTTTGCCTGAAGTCCCGGGACACCTCAGGGCAGAGTTTTGTCAAGATGCTTTGGGAATCAGCCTCCAAAAATCAGGCATTTGGATGCTGAAGGGTGGAAATGGGAGAGGCTGAAACTTGGGAAGAAAGGAGATGTTCTTTCTGATGAAGAAGGATGTTATTTGAAGAGAGAGCGGAAATCTACAGGGCAAGTGGGAGAACAGCTGATGTGGAATCTGGGGCCACGCTCTTGGAACAGGTCACAGCTGGGAATGGCTGGACATTCCCTCTTCAGCTGCTCAGCTTGTAGGTGCCACTCAGTGAGCAGAAAGAAGAGGAAGGTCATTGATTCCTGCCCCTCTTGCTCAGCTGCAGGTGGATCCCAGAAATGTTAAGTCCACCAGGGCCTCTCTGATGTCCCTAAACTTGTTTCCAATACCTGTGGCAAATCCATGATGCTCTGAGGTCCGTGTGCACAGACCTGCTGAACCTTGGGTTTTGCTCCCACAGCTCATCCCAGCTTGGAGGTGACCAGGGAGGGATTTTATGAATAAAAATAAAACAGGCTGCTGCAATCAGTGCTGAGAAAAACTAATTGTGACACAGAGGTTCTGGAGGTTCTTGGGTAGCTCTACTGAGGCCATGAGAGACTCACTCCTTCCAGCATCTCCCTACCAATCCAGCAAACAGAACCACTCCCAGTAAGGAAAACCTGGCATTTGTGGCACCTTCTTTTCTGACAGAGAAGAGGAGTTGTTTGTTTTTTCCCCCTCAGTGGGAGAAATTTATATGCAAAATGATGGATATAATTGACTCCCTGCCTTTAGGGTAAGAGCTAAAAGGGGTGGAGAGCTGTGCTTGGCCAAGGTGAAACACAGCACAGAGCAGGTTTGGAATCCCTTTGTGTCTCAGGGGTCTCTGCCAGAGCAAAGTGACCCCAAGAGGGAGCAGGTTTGGGATGGACAGCAGCACGTGTTCCTTGCACCTGGTGTGTTTGAGCTGCTGGCTCCCATGGCAATGGGTGACCATTCCAGGGGTGTGCTGGGTCTTCTCCATAAATTCCTGGTCTCCCTTTGTGACCTACAGTCCCAGCTCTCCCAAATGCTAAGCCAGGCAGGAATGGATGGTCTCCACTAGACCCCAGTAGTATTCTGAGTGTCCCAGAGCTGCAAATACTCTTGGAACACAAAGGGAAAAATGCAATGCATTCCCTGGAAAAGCCTTGCTGTGCCAGCCCTGTCCCTGACCCCTCTCTTTGGATGCAGAACTTGCTGCTGGGAGTCCTTAATGTTTGTGGTTCTTCATTTTCCCAGGGTTTGGATCTGGTATGTGGAGTGTGAGCCATTTCCTGGGAGCCTCAAGCGGTTGGGCAGCATTTCCATCCACTGGCTGCCAGGATTTTCCTGCTTCCTGGGTAAGCAGGAGAGCACTCTAGAAATGATGGAGATGGGAACGCTATGGTTTGGCAGCAGCAGCAATGGGAGAAGAAACTGTCCTTCCTATCACCAGCCAGTCTTTCCTTTCACCAGTCAGTCTTTCCTTTCACCAGTCACTCCTTCCTACTACCAATCAGTCCTTCCTTTCCCCAGTCAGTCCTTCCTATCACCAGTCAGTCCTTCCTTTCCCCAGTCAGTCCTTCCTTTCCCCAGTCAGTCCTTCCTATCACCAGTCAGTCCTTCCTTTCACCAGTCAGTCCTTCCTTTCACCAGTCAGTCCTTCCTGTTACCACTCAGTCCTTCCTATTACCAGTCAGTCCTTCCTTTCACCAGTCAGTCCTTCTTTTCACCAGTCAGTCCTTCCTATCACCAGTCAGTCCTTCCTTTCACCAGTCAGTCCTTCTTTTCACCAGTCAGTCCTTCCTATTACCACTCAGTCCTTCCTTTCCCCAGTCAGTTCTTGGTCACCTCCTATTTTCCCTGTGTGGAAGGCAGGGAGCAGGGAGGGAAATCTCATTACAGACCGTGCTGTTGGGAATGGTTGGATATCTCATTAGAGTGGGCAAAATGACTCGTTTCCTTTCTGCAATTTTTTTTTTCCCAGGAACTCCGTGGAGGGAAGGAATTAATTTAAAAACAAATATTCGTGCCTGCAGGACACACTGTCTGAGCGCCAGGATTCTATCCCAGAGAAGAGCTCAGTGGCTGCTCCTGAAAGGAAAGCAGAGTAATGATGGATATTTGGGATTTTGGGTGTCTCTTCCTCAAATGTAAGTGCTGAGTGGTGAAGGATGGGGCTGGAAATCATGGGAAAAAGAGGAGGAAGAAGCGTGAGGGGTGAAGGTCCTTTCCAAGCACCCCAGTGGCACGCAGAGCTCCTGCTGGCATCCCTGTGGAAGTGCCAGGCTGCTGCCAGGAGCAGCTTGGCGAGGGGGGAGAGGCAGGCAGAGACAGCAGGCACACACTTATCAAGGGGCTTGGACCGTAGCCGATTTGAAATATTACTAACCTTGCATTTTCAAATTTGATGCACAACAACCAAGATGCTAATACTTTCCTTAGTTTAGAAAAAAAAAATCCTTTCACCCATCTCTTCTAGCCGAAGATTAGGAGAGAAGCTTTAAGAAGATTTAAAAAAAAAAAAAAAAAAATCAACTTCTGAGCAGCGGAAAAAATGGTTTGTGATTCAGGGGCTCCGGGCAATTCATCATGGAAATTGGGTTTCTTAGCCGACATCATGTGAATCCTTTCGGCCCTGTCAACTTTTTAATACATTACATTGAGAATGTAAATCGTGTTGGTGAGGGGGAAAGAAGAGGGGAGAGAGAAAAAAAAAAGAGAGAGAGAAAAAAAAAAGAGAGCTGCTTCATTTTGGGTTTAGAGGGGAGGCAGCTTGAGGCCTGTAATTCATATTAACTAAATAATAATGCTAAAAAAACCCCTCTCTAAATATGTGTATAGACACCTGGGTGGGGGGGAGGGAAGTGAAGGAGGGAGTCCAAAATTGAAACCATTTTATCCTTTCGAAGGGTGAGTATTTGAGAGGGGTTTGTTATGGATTTATTTTTGTTTTCTTTATTTTTTTTTATTTGGGTTTATTTTATCCCTTTCTCAGCTTGAGCTCGTTCTTCCATCAAAGAGAAGAGCAAAATGAGCGTTTTTGGAGGTGGAGGAAGATGGAGGAAAGAGAAAAGGGAAAAACTGCAGCCATGTCTGGGATCTTTTTGGAGTTTAGCTGGTTTTTTGCTCACATGCCACATCCTGGTGATTTTGATTAACTCTTCAGTGGGTGATGAAAGCTCCTGTTAATTTTGTGACAGAGTAGAGGGAGTGGCAATAAAGCTCTGGATGGAGAGTAGCAGGTGAGATCTCCGAGTCTGGACTTCCTGGATTCTAAACCATGAACCTCTGGGAGCATTTAGTGCCTGGAAACATCCTTTGGGAGGTTCACTGGGAGCTTTGTGCAGCACAAAGGCTCAGCAGAAACTCCAGGATGGGGCTAAGCTGAGTGGGCTCACAGCTGGCTGCCAGGTGGGGAATCTTCACCGAGCTCTTGGCATTATTAAAATGGGATTGATCATCTGGAAGAGGCAGGGAAAGCAAAGTGGCTGAGCTTGGAGGGGGAAATGCCTTGATTTTTTTCTCACTGGATGGTGTTCAGATATAGTTGATCCAAGTTTTGAAATACTTGGAGGTTCTACGTGGATGTCCTGCTCAGAGCTTCCTTCTGCATCCAAATCCTCTCTGCTCAAGGGCAAGTCTGGGAGAAGACAGGGAAGGAGGTGGGAGAGGTTGTGTCCAGAGGAATAACAAGAAATAGGATGAAGAGTTGATTTGGTTCAACACAAATGATGACCATCAGCTTAATCATGTGAGAATGAAGTTGTGAAGAAGGCTCCTTCAGTACCCTCAGAGAGGGGAGAAATGGCTGGAAGTGGGAATTGCAGCTGGAGCACACCTAGAAAGCTTATTGGAGCTGCTAAAGACTTCTTGGAAAGCATCTGAAATGATTAAACCTCTCCCAGAAAAACCAGATGGATGATTCCCCTCTGGAATGCTGCTGTCAGTTTGGGTGGGTGGTGGGAAATAAAATGGCCTGGGGCACAAGGGACAAGCTGCTGGCTGGGGACCCCACTGGTGGCTTTTGTCAGCAGTGTCTGCTCTGCAAAGTGACACCCAAGAGGGGTGGGGATGTTCTGCTGTGGTTTTGGGTAGAGCCAGCAGCCCAAAAGCTGTGTCACCAAACTGCGGCTCCTTCAAAAGGGGCTGCTTGGGGGTGTGTGTCACGGTGGTGAGTCCAACTCCTCCCAGCTGATCCCATCCAACAGTCTGTCCCTCTCCCTTTGTGTTTCAGCCATAACAGGAAGGAGGGAGCACTTTCCACCTCTCCCATGGGACAACTGGTTTATCACCAGTGCCTTCCTTGCTTGGCATCTGCACAAGTCCTGAAATGCTGATGTAAACCAGTTCAACTCTACTGAAATGCTGCTGTAGAATCATAGAATGGATTGGGTTGGAAAAGACCTCTGAGATCATCAAGTCCAACCCTTGGGCCAACTCCAGTCCCTTTACCACATCATGGCACTCAGTGCCACGGCCAAGCTCACTTGAAAAACCTGCAGGGATGGGGAATCCACCCCCTCTCTGGGCAGCCCATTCCAATGCCTGAGCACTCTCTCTGCAAAGAATTTCTACCTGATCTCCAACTTCAATTTCCCCTGGCAGAGCTTGAGCCCCCCGTGCCCCCTTGTCCTATTGCTGAGTGCCTGGGAGAAGAGACCAACCCCCACCTGGCCACAACTTCCCTGATGTGGCACTTCCAGACAGTGCTGAGGTCACCTCTCAGCCTCCTCTTCTCCAGCACAAACACCCCCAGCTCCCTCAGCCTCTCCCCACAGCACTTGTGCTCCACTCCCTTCTCCAGCCTCGTTGCTCTTCTCTGGCCCCGCTCCAGCCCCTCAATCTCTTGCCTCAACTGAGGGGCCCAGAACTCAACACAACACTCAAGGTGTAGAAACACCTCTAAACCCTGAATGCTTTATTAGGGTTAATAACCTCAGTTTTATTTCTCCTTTGCCTGTGACAAGCAGGGGCTGCTTCTCACTCCATGTCTGCAGGTCACATTTGCAGCACAACTGGCAGCAAACGGTGATCCCTCCTTTTTCCTGGAGACATTTGCAGGTAACTCTGTGGATACACATGTGTAGACTGTGCAGTTATGCAAATCAGGGGGGGTGTTTGATATTAATAATGCACAGGGAAGAGGTTGGGTGTTATTTTTATGCATAAGAATATTCCTGTGTGTGACTTTACTGAATTCTCCAGCCAAGCAGCTGATGTCATCGATGTATTATTTAGTCTGATGCTGGTACAGCATTTCCAGAGGGGTTTTTGGGCCTGATGCCCTTCAGAAATAATTAATTTCCTATTTTTTCCTGCTCCCAGGCCTGTACTTCTTCACAGCTGCCATTCTGCTCCTGGAAAACAATCCTGTTCCCGTGTGGGCATTGCACCCACGCCCAGAACCTGATCCTGGTCATCTCCAAGTCCCAACAAGAACCTTTAAAAGGTTCTGGAAGGGTGAAAGCCACACTCTGTGGGAGTAGACTCAAAAATACTGAGCTGATTAGCATGATGATGTTCAAGGACTTTTGAATTCACTTCCCTGTGAGGGTGGGAAGGCCCTGGCACAGGGTGCCCAGAGAAGCTGTGGCTGCCTCATCCCTGGGAGTGTCCAAGGCCAGGTTGGACAGGACTTGGAGCAACCTGGGATGGATAGTGGAAGGGTTTGGAATGCAGTCCTTTGCAACTCAAACCATTCTAGGATGGAAACTTCATTTATGGGGTCACTCTGAGGGTCTGAAGAAACGATTTTCAGCCTCTCTGGGGATCAGAAGGGAAAAATCTCAGCAAACCCTTTGGCAGATTCAGGTTTGACTTGCAAGTGGTGAAGGTTGTGTGAGCAGGTCTCTGCTCAACCTTAGACACATTTTCACCTTCACCTAAGGCTGAGGGACCTGGGGGTGTTTGTGCTGGAGAAGAGGAGGCTCAGGGGTGACCTCAGCACTGTCTAGAACTACCTGAAAGGAAGTTGTGGCCAGGTGGGGGTTGGTCTCTTCTCCCAGGCACTCAGCAATAGGACAAGGGGGCACGGGGGGCTCAAGCTCTGCCAGGGCAAATTGAAGTTGGAGAGCAGAAAAAACTTCTTTGCAGAGAGAGTGCTGAGGGATTGGAATGGGCTGCCCAGAGAGGGGGTGGATTCCCCATCCCTGGAGGTTTTAAGGTGAGCTTGGCCGTGGCACTGAGTGCCATGATCTGGTGATCACAGTGGGGTTGGAGCAAGGGTTGGACTTGATGATCTGAAAGGTCTCCTCCAACCCAGTTCATTCTATGATTCCGTGATTCTCATTCTGCACCACCTGGGTTCTTCTGCCCTCTGCACCAGAGATCTCACAAGGATCTCCCTCAAAAGTGACCTTTTACATCCTTCCAGATGAAGACACTCCTTCCCAGGTCACTTCTAGGAGAGCTTCAGGCGGGTTGCCTGGTTTTATTTTCCCCTCTCCAGCGCCTCAGTGCTCAATTGCCACTTGCTCAGAGTGTTGGGAGTGAGCTGTTGAGGCTGTCAGGGCTGTGCAGCACATAATGAAGTGCACACACGTCCACACACACATCTCGAGGTGGGTTGGCTCCTGTGGCACAGCTTAATTAGGACATCACTCAGCGGTTGGGACTGCGCCGGAGCTGGGGAGGGTCGCGGTTTGCTTTGCTCGTTTCGGTTTTACTCAGATTCCCAAGTGAACTAAACAAAAGGCTAATTGCTTTTGGATTTTAATTACCACTGCAATACCTGGGTTTATTGTCTGAGGTGTGTTTTGTAGGTGGTGAAATGACACCGCTGGCGAGTGACAGATCCCGGTGACAACAGCCCTGCTCCAACCAGGGGGATCCTTTGCAGGGGGATCCAAAGGACACCACACACAGTCAGCTGCTAAACTCTGGATTTTTGGGGTGTGGAATGGAACTTCAAGGCTTGGCTGACTTTAAAATGTGATCTAATTAAGCATGCCTGAAAATACAAAGGAAAATAACACACAAAAGTAGAAGTGCTTTGTAATCCACAGTGTTAAGTCTCTTCCAAATTCCTTGGATGGTTACACTGCTGCTTCATTTAGGGGTGACACAGCATGTTCCTAACTCATAATCCCCAAGTCACTCCCAATTCCCTCAGTTCCCAGCTTGGTTCATATCTGGTTATCCAGTTTGGTTCATATCTGGTTATCTTTAATGCCTGGGTCAATATAGAACATAGAATGGACTGGGTTGGAAAAGACCTCCGAGATCATCAAGTCCAACCCTTGGGCCAACTCCAGTCCCTTTACCAGATCATGGCACTCAGTGCCACGGCCAAGCTCAGCTGAAAAACCTCCAGGGCTGGGGAATCCACCCCCTCTCTGGGCAGCCCATTCCAATGCCTGAGCACTCTCTCTGCAAAGAAGTTTTTTCTGCTCTCCAACTTCAATTTGCCCTGGCAGAGCTTGAGCCCCCCGTGCCCCCTTGTCCTATTGCTGAGTGCCTGGGAGAAGAGACCACCCCCCCCCTGGCCACAACTTCCCTTCAGGCAGTTCCAGACAGTGCTGAGGTCACCTCTCAGCCTCCTCTTCTCCAGGCTATACATTTCTCTATGTCTCCTCCTTTGTTAGGTGGGTTATCCCAAGAATATAAAATAGGCAAATCCTCATTCTATACCCAATAATTAATCCTAAAAATATTTGACTTCTTTTTCCCTATCCATCTTTATTTCCTCATTTGGGTGTCCTGATTGAGCAGTTGCAGGAGAAAAAGTAATTTCTTAAAATGCTCCTAAACTTTCTTTTTGAGAAGTTGGAAACTCCAGATTTCTGTTTTCATTGTTGGCCAAAGGAAATTGGAGCAACCAGATAAAGGACTCCAAGTGTATTCATGGCAAGTACCTCAATTTGGGATAAATGTGAAGTCTTTAATAACTAAGTAACAAACCTTGCACATCTGTAAAGTGAGGAAAACCAGGAACCTCTGCTGAAGGACTTTGAGGTTTGTACTTTGGATTGAGAAGAAATAAGAGTACATTCATAGTTAAATGGACCATCAGTTCCTGACAGACACTGGGCAGAAGGAGAGTGAGGATTTGGTAGGAATTCTGATTTTTTTGAACATGTGGTTCTGGGTGAAGAAGCACAGGGAAGTTAATTATAATTTTTATAATTTTTGAAGGATTTAAGGGTCATCTGTAGGGAATTCAGAAGGAGGAACATGCAGGTTTGAAGAAGTTTTCAGGAGAAAACTGCATTCAAGCCTTGCAGAGCACTTTTCCTTGGAAATCCCAGTGTGGGATGAAACTGAGTGTTCCTGTGGAAATCCTGTGTGGAAAGTGGATGAGTCTAATGATTCATGGAATCATGGAATGGTTTGGGTTGGAAGGGACCTCAAAGATCACAGAATCAGTTGGGTTGGAAGAGATCTCTGAGATCATCAAGTCCAACCCTTGGTCCAACCCCACTGTGATCACCAGATCATGGCACTCAGTGCCACAACCAGTCTCACCTTAAACATCTCCAGGGATGATGAGTCCACCTCCCCTCTGGGCAGGGCATTCCAATGTCTGATCACTGTCTCTATAAAGATCATCTCATCCCACTCCCTGCCTTGGGCAGGGACACCTCCCACCAGCCCAGGTTGCTCCAAGCCCTGTCCAACTTGGCCTTGGACACTCCCAAGGATGGGGCAGCCACAGCTTCTCTGGGCAGCCTGTGCCAGGGCCTGCCCACCTTCACAGGGGAGAATTCCTTCCCAATATCCCATCTAACCCTGCCCTTTGACAGAGGGAAGCCATTCCCCTTGTCCTGGCACTCCAGGCCCTTGGAAATAGTCTCTCTCTGTCTTTCTTTCAGGCTCCTTCAGGCACTGCAAGACCACAATTGGGTCACCTCAAAGCTTCTCCTCTCTGGTTTGAACCACCCCAACTCCCTCAGCCTTTCATGGGGTTTCACTTCAAGCCTGGCAATGATGGTGCTCAGGCACATTGACCCAAGTGTGCTTGCTCACAGCTGGTGCAGACCCTCAGCTGGTTCTGTGCTCCTTCAGCCCATGATTGGAACTCCTTGGCAGAGTCCATACAAATCTCCCTCTTCTTTGTTGGCTTTTCTGTGGCTGTCCCAGAAAAGGAAACAAACCTCGGGTTGTCCCACTCTTCTGGTTTTAGGCCAGAAGGACCAAGCCTGACCACAGGCTCTCTGCTAACTCTGTGCATTTAAGGACAGAAAACAAGATGTGTGGGATGACATCCAGCCTTTCTTCTCTGCTGGAGCCCAGGTCAGACTTGGTGACAGGATGAGAGGAAACGGCCTCAGGCTGAGCCAAGGGAGGTTCAGGTGGGACATCAGGAGGAATTTCTGCCTGGAAAGGGTGGTCAGGCATTGGAAGGAGCTGCCCAGGGAGGTTTGGAGTCCCCATCCCTGGAGGTGCCCAAGGAATGACTGGCCATGGCACTCAGTGCTCTGGGCTGGGGGACAAGGTGGGCAGCGGGCACAGGGTGGATTTGATGATCTTGGAGGTCTTTTCTAGACTAAATGATTCTGTAATTGTGGTGGGAAAATGGACTCAGTTGTGTCCTGCTGGTTTTATTTCTTTCTGTTGAAACTGCTCAGGTACCAGCCCACAATGTTAATGTTGGCTCTGAGGGAAGGGGCGATTTGAGCTTATTAAGATTGGGTAGGATTTATAATTATTGCTTTATTTTTATACTGTGGACATAACCCAAAGGCTGTGGCTGGTCTTGGCTCTGCTGTGCCAGAAGTGTGATGTGTCTCTCCATCTCTCCTGTGCCCACAGCTGTCCCTGAGAGCCTCTCCCATCTCTGCTGTGTCCTGTCAATGAGCCATTCCCAAATTACTAAATGGATGTCATAATTAACACCTGGTGAAGTTTATTCCTTTGGGAAAATGGCTCTTTTTACAACCTCAGCTGCTGGATTCTCTCTGGCCAAGGGAAGTGTGAGAGCTGGCACAATTTGTTTTGAGAGGATGAACTTTGAGACTCGAACATGTGATGACCCTTGAGATGAAGAGTCTTGGCTAAGGGGGGATGATGGAGTGGGATAGAATCACAGAATCATGGAATGGATTGGGTTGGAAAAGACCTCCGAGATCATCAAGTCCAACCCTTGGGCCAACTCCAGTCCCATTACCAGATCATGGCACTCATTGCCACGGCCAATGGATGTTCTGGAGCTTCAGGATAACCCAAGAGGGAAAACCAGTGAGCTCTCTGGGACTGTGTCAGTGCTGTTCAACTAAACCACGGGAAAACAGAGAGCAGGATTTCAGGGTTTAAGGATAAAATGAATCACCAGTTATTTTGAATACATTAGGAAAACAATGTTGAGAAGTTGTTTTTGTTGAGGATTTACCTCACCGAGGATGGAGCTTGTTCTGAGGCAGAGTTAGAACAAATATTGAGCTGGTGAAAACTTCACTAAAACGAGTTTTTGGCTTTCTGCAGAGCTTAAGTGAAGACTAAAATGATCTAAGTTTTATTTGACAGGACAAACTTGTTGCTATGAAGAGAGATTTAATACATTTATGGTGTTCCTATACTTTCAATATATATGCTGGTAGTGAGATCTTTTGCTTGCACAACCATTTTGGTTGGTCTAATAAAAACTGTATCTCAAAGGAATTCTTAACAAAATGCAAACATTGTGGGGGAAAAAGCTGTTTGGTGAAATCATAACTTTTAATTGAGAAAAAGAAAAAAATATTTGAAAGGGAAGGATGGGACCTGCTGGGCTGCTGCTGTGGACCTTTCCACTTAAGAGAGAAAAAATGGGTTTATAGAATTAAACTGGACCATATGAATTGGTCCAATATATTAATTATCCCAAATCAAACAATGTACTTCCCAATGCCATCGAATGCAAGGTTGAATATAGAGAAACAAAAGATGTAGGGAGCACTGGTGGGCTCCAGGACGTTATAATTTAAACATCTCCCAGGAAACAGTGAATGTGAAGGGATTTTTGGTGTCCTTCCTTTAGTTGTCCCGAAGCATGGAGGGCTTTGTGACACCTGGTGTAGAGATTTGAAGGAAATAAGTGAAATTATCTCCAGTAATGGAGCTGGGAAGCTCCTTCTTGAAAGGCAGCACTTGGATTTGGTCTTCCCACTCTACAGGGGTGTAGTAGTTTTGGCTCTAGTCAGCATAGGTCCCCATTTAGACTTCAGTTTTCAGCAGGCCTCAAAGGACGTGACGCAGATTAGAGGGGACAGGTATCATCTGACTGAAGCAGCCAAAGAGGTATTTCATATCATCTGACATCATTAGGAAGCGTCGAGGAGTATAACAAGCCAGGGGGGAGGAGTTTCTGCCCTTTCGGTCCATGCTTCGGACCAGGAGGGTTCCTACTCCCTGACTGCTGATATCAGGCCCTGCTGCTGCTGGTCTGCGTGGCTGTTTACCTGGGGAAGTGAGCATATTGCTGTTAACTCCTTTTTCCCTCTTGCTGGGAGGTTTCCTTTGGGGAGGAGGTTTGGTTGGTTCAGAATTCTGCTTGTTAGCTGGGGCGACCTCGGTGAGCCTGTTGTTGTTTCCTGTCACTATGTGCTATTTCATAGTTGGGGTTAAGCTTTCCACTTCCCTATATAAATATAAGAACTTCACCATGTCCAAAGCCTCATTTCTGTTTTTTTCCCCCTCACTCTCCTTCTCTGGGAGTGGACCTTTTGACTGGGTACCAGGCAGTTGGCATTTTGCCAGCTTAAACTATAACAAGGGGGCACAACAAAGGTGGGGGTTCAGCACAGGCTGACACATGAGACGTAGAAATCAGTGTGCTCTGTTGACTAGACTGAAGCTTCAGAGGGTGTTTGGGCTGTGGTATCTCAATGGCAACACCTGCAGGGGACTAAAGGGGTCTTTGCTCTAACAGACCCACCACTTCTCACTACACTCTTGGAGCAGAGTGTTCATGAGATGAGCACTTGACTGGACTTAAGTGTGCTAAATTCCAAAGGAAAATAAGATGCTGACAGTGAGAGCAATTACCTGCTGGCACAGCCTTTCCTGAGGAGCAGTGAGTCCCTCACGATTCCTTGGCTCTCACTCACACTGAAATGGCTTCTGAAAGGTTTCCCCTGTGTTATAGTTTAAGCTGGCAAAATGCCAACTGCCTGGTACCCAGTCAAAAGGTCCACTCCCAGAGAAGGAGAGTGAGGGAAAAAACCAGAAATGAGGCTTTGGACATGGTGAAGTTCTTATATTTATATAGAGAAGTGGAAAGCTTAACACCAACTCTGAAATAGCACATAGTGACAGGAAACAACAACAGGCTCACCGAGGTCGCCCCAGCTAACAAGCAGAATTCTGAACCAACCAAACCTCCTCCCCAAAGGAAACCTCCCAGCAAGAGGGAAAAAGGAATTAACAGGAATATGCTCACTTCCCCAGGTAAACAGCCACACAGACCAGCAGCAGGGCCTGATATCAGCAGTCAGGGAGTAGGAACCCTCCTGCTCCGAAGCATGGACCGAAAGGGCAGAAACTCCTCCCCCCTGGCTTGTTATACTCCTCGACGCTTCCTAATGATGTCAGATGATATGAAATACCTCTTTGGCTGCTTAAGTCAGATGATACCTGTCCCCTCTAATCTGCGTCACGTCCTTTGAGGCCTGCTGAAAACTGAAGCCTAAATGGGGACCTATGATGACTAGAGCCAAAAATACTACACCCTGGTTCAGCCACTGCTGCAGAACAGGCTGTGGGTGTCTGAGGGAGGTGGGAATCCTTGTGCTGCCACACCTGGGAGGTGAAACTCCGTGACCCTCATGGCCAGCACAGCCCTCTCCAGGCTTAGTTCCCACTCATTCCAGGTCAAACCCACACTCCTCTCCCCTGGCACAGCTGCATCCCTGACAGCAGGAAGGATAATCTCCTGAAAACACGAGGATTTAATGCAAAATGATTTTGGGCCCACCAGAATTCCTGGGGGAAAGATGTCCCTGTTGCTTTTTAAAACGTGTCTGACAGGAGTGGGCTGTAATCCCTGGGAGGGGGAACACCCTGCATTCCTCATCTGGATTTCAAACTTGGTCTCCAGCCAAGGTAATACATCCAGTCATACTCTCCCAACACCAGTTTTTTACTCACTGTTGCCTTAGCCTGGCTCTGAGACAAGTGTTCAAAGTTCTTTTTCTAAAATTGGAGCGGTTGCCAGTGTTCAGGATGAATCCTGCTGAAGATAATAAAGCTGATTTCACTTTCTGACCCCAATCCATAGGTCTCTTCCCAGCAGCTGGAGTATCCAGGAGCTGGCTGGAGGAGCTCTGGGCTGTGCCAAAATAAACACAGTGTGGGAAAGGTGGGAAGACTGAGGCATCTACATGTCATAACAACTTGGCAGTACTTCCTTTACAATTCTTTCAATCCCATTTTCCCTTCACTCTTCTCCTCTTTTACATTTATTTCACTTTTCCTCTTTCTGCTTCTGTTTTCCATTCTTGTCTTCCTTTCTCTCTCTTCTGTCTTGCTGCATGTATCAGCCTTCCCTGCCACAAATCAACCCCATTAGGAACACCAAAAGGATTCTTACCAATGGCCTCCCTTTGTGAACCCTCTGCTTTTTTTTTCCTTTTTAATCTGCACTGTTCCACATTATATTGCCATTGATTTAATAGACCACCATGAATTTTACTGCCTGTCAAACAACAGCCCAATTATTTTGAATTCTATTGTGGCAGAGCTTGACACTCAGCTCTGGATCACTTTACACTTTTCACCCTTGTGCTGGAGTGCACTTGAAAATCTGGGAGAGCTTTTTGTGGGATTGCGGGATGGCACTGTTTTAATTTGGGAATTTGGGGGTGGAATCAATTGGCAGTCAATGCCTAATGGGGAGAGGCTGAGGGAGCTGGGGGTGTTTGTGCTGGAGAAGAGGAGGCTGAGAGGTGACCTCAGCACTGTCTGGAACTGCCTGAAGGGAAGTTGTGGCCAGGTGGGGGTTGGTCTCTTCTCCCAGGCACTCAGCAATAGGACAAGGGGGCACGGGGGGCTCAAGCTCTGCCAGGGGAAACTGAAGTTGGAGAGCAGGTAGAAATTCTTTGCAGAGAGAGTGCTGAGGGATTGGAATGGGCTGCCCAGAGAGGGGGTGGATTCCCCATCCCTGGAGGTTTTTAAGCTGAGCTTGGCCGTGGCACTGAGTGCCATGATGTGGTAAAGGGAGTGGAGTTGGCCCAAGGGTTGGACTTGATGATCTGGGAGGTCTTTTCCAACCCAATCCATTCTATGATTCTATAATTCAGACTCCCACCTCCTTAAATCTTGGAATGTCATGTGGAAGGTGTTACAGGGTGTTAAAAACCCAAATCCATTCCTTCCCTTCTTCCTGCTGCTCCCAGCTCTGAATAAAACACATGGGAAGGACACTCATTGGTACCTTTGGTTTGGGCTGAGCTCAAAAGCTTCCTGAGCAGGAAGCTGAGTCCTCTCTTGCTGGGCTTTAACAGGTTGCTCTGTGCTGACCACCAAAGTCTTGATCCATATGCCTAGAGGGATATTCCCCACGAGAGGCAAAAATTGTGGAGTACTTTGGGAGCTGATGTTGGCACTCAGCAGCGTGCAGACGATTTCTTACATGGAACAACGAGTGGATTACAGCTGTATTAAAATAAAGACAGGATTGGTTAATTCAGGATGAATCAGCCCTTTGTATTCCTGTTTAAGAGCTCTTTCTATCAGCTTTCATGCCCAGGATAAATTGTTTTTCAGATGGCAGGGATAACAGGTTGAGTCTGTGCTGCTCCAGGGGCTGCACACTCCAACTCTGATGTACCCTGTGAATATTTTCAGGGATAGAAACAGGTTCCTTGGTAAGTGGAAAGTGTGGACTCAGAATGAAATGACTTGCCCAAGATCACTGAGTGAGTCTGAGCAGGGCCTGGGATCTTTCTCTGGTGTATTAAAATTTTGTTCCAAGCATTTTCCTTAAGAGGTTTTTCTTTCCCTGATCAACATGGTCCTTCCCACAATGAACTGTTCTCCTTGAGGTCTGGGGCAGATGGGTTGGATCACGACTGAATACAAAAAGCTATTTTGATAATCCAGGGTGGTTATTGGCTTTTCCTTTTATGGACATTTTTCCAGGAGAGCTCCTGGTTGTGTCAATGGTGTAACAACAATGTGTGGGGATACTCATCCTTCTCCATCCCCAAGTCAGGGCTTTGAATCACAGAATCACAGAATGGATTGGGTTGGAAGAAACCTCCGAGATCATCAAGTCCAACCCTTGGGCCAACTCCACTCCCTTTACCACATCATGGCACTCAGTGCCACGGCCAAGCTCACCTTAAAAACCTCCAGGGATGGGGAATCCACCCCCTCTCTGGGCAGCCCATTCCAATGCCTGAGCACTCTCTCTGCAAAGAATTTCTACCTGATCTCCAACTTCAATTTCCCCTGGCAGAGCTTGAGCCCCCCGTGCCCCCTTGTCCTATTGCTGAGTGCCTGGGAGAAGAGACCAACCCCCACCTGGCCACAACTTCCCTTCAGGCAGTTCCAGACAGTGCTGAGGTCACCTCTCAGCCTCCTCTTCTCCAGCACAAACACCCCCAGCTCCCTCAGCCTCTCCCCACAGCACTTGTGCTCCACTCCCTTCTCCAGCCTCGTTGCTCTTCTCTGGCCCCGCTCCAGCCCCTCAATCTCTTGCCTCAACTGAGGGGCCCAGAACTCAACACAACACTCAAGGTGTGGCCTCCCCAAGGCAGAGGCCAGGGGAAGGCTCACTGCCCTGGGCCTGCTGGCCACACTGCTTTGGATCCAGGCCAGGAGCCCATTGGCCTTCTTGGCCACCTGGGCACACTCTTGACTCCTCTTGAGCTTCCTGTCCCTCAGTCCCCCCAGGTCCCTTTCTGCCTGGCTGCTCTCCAGCCACTCTGTGCCCAGCCTGGAGCGCTGCAGGGCTTGGGGTGGCCAAAGGGCAGGACCTGCACTTGGCCTTGTTGAACTCCAGCCCATTGCAATCAGCCCATCTCTCCAGTCTCTCCAGATCCCTCTGCAGAGCCCTCCTGCCCTCCAGCAGGTCGACACTCCCTCCCAACTTGGTGTCATCAGCAAATTTGCTGCTGATGGACTCAATCCCCTCATCTACATCATCAATAAAGATGTTAAACAGGACTGGCCCCAACACAGACCCCTGGGGACACCACTGATGAGAGAGGTTTTTTCCACTTGTTGCCTGCAGTGTGAGCCCCATTCACCCAATAAAAGGTGTGAGTCAAGGGCTGTCCTGAGGTCTGGCTATGGTGACTGGCTATTCTGGACCCCTCAAACCTTCCCCATTCAACCCAACCCACTCTTGCTTTGTGCTGAGAGAAAGGACTGAACCCCCAGGGACAAGGAATATAATGATCCATAAAGATTAGGGAGAAGCGAGAAATGCTTCTAGATCCCCTTGGCCTTGCAGCAGAGAGGGTTTATTGTGCCCTTTCAGGAAGCTGGTGGTTGGTACCCACACCTCACTGGTCTCCATCACACCCAGGCCTTACATTTGTCCTGTTGGGGGCAAAATTTGTCCTGGTTTTGGCTCAGTGTGGGAAATTCAGGGTCTACACAGATCTCCAACCGAAGTTGGGTGCAGAGTGTGGTGGCTCTGCAGTGTCCACGCTGAGAAGATGGCAGAGCAGGCATATCCCTGGGCTTTATGACCTGGGCAGAAGTGGGATTGAGCCCAGATCCCCAGAATTTAAAGTTTATGATGGCCAGAGCCCTCCTTCCCCAGCACTGTGACAAATATGTCTTGTGACCTGTTTTGGAGATCCCAGTCAGACAGAATAATTAAGTGGCAACCCAATTTATGGCCTGCAGCCTTATAAAGCTCAGGGAGTGCTCTTTCGGCCCTCAGCTGGTATTTAATCAATGTATCATAACTTTTATTAAGCTTAAATGCAATGCTTCTGAGAGCCTAAATTTAAAGTGTGCCTGGAAACCGGGGCTGGTTTTTCTTTGATTTACATATCCCACCATCATGGAAATGGGAATAGGATGACAAGGAGCCTGGATTAGAGGCTCAGGATGCTTCAGGGAATTTTGTCCTGCTGCAAGACCTCTGGGACATCACCAGGTACCAGGATGGTGGGAAGTCCTTCCTGAAGTGTTTTCTGCAGCAGAGGGAAAAATGCTCACACCCTTCCCAGCAAGTAAATTCCTGCCTCTAAAATGCTGTGTCTGAGCTTTCTTGGACATTCCATGACACCTTTCCCAGGGCAGTGGTGGAGTCCCCATCCCTGAAGGGATTGAAAAGATGTGTGGATGTGGCACTTGGGGCCATGGGGCAGTGGTGGGTTGGCAGTGCTGGGTTAAGGGTTGCACTGGATGATCCCTGAGGTCTTTTCCAACCTAAACAATTCTATGACCCCATCCTGGTCCAGCCCTTCCAGTGCTTCTAAAAGGCAGCCAAGCCCAGCCCGTGTTCCCTCACTGAGCTGCTGAGATGGGCAACCAGGGAGAAACTCCAGAGGCATCCAGGTGCCAAGTGCCCAGGAGAGGAGGTTGCAGCTTGCTGAGCCAACCTGTGCCCAAAGCACAGCAGTTTCTGCACTGGCCAACCAAAGCTCTGTGACCAGTGTCCCAGCTGAGTGGTGGGACACCCATGTCCAGTTGGGTGGGTGGGGAGGGTGAGGGACTGAGAATCACACCCTGTTTCTGAATCTACACCGAGACTCTCAGGCCAGCCTTAGGTTTGCCAGGAGCTAAAAAACTTTGCCAAGTGTTGGAAACTGGCTTAAAATGCTAAAAGCCATGTTTAAACCCCATGGAAATTCTAAAACAAGGATGTTATTAAAGTGGAATTTAAGGACAAAAGAGTTGCTAATAACTTCAAGAAAAGGGAGAATTAAGAATGTTTGGGGTTTCAATAGAATTAGAATATTAGCTGAAACCTAGAAATGAGGTTTATCTGTAAAACATTGTATCTGAGAAGGTTTCAATTCATGGATGAGATAATAATGTGATTTCAGGCCTCTTGGAACACGTTCCCTTGTGCATCCCAGAGCTGGGAGGATGGGATGGTGTGACCTGGGGTGAATTCCAGGGACCACCAGAATGGCAAGAGGCAGGACTAGAAAGCAACAAAAACACCTCTTAGAAAGAGCAGGAATCCTTGTGCCTCAAGGGAAAAGCCAGATTCAAGTGAGAATAGGCAATTTCCAACAGGAAAAGTGCTCCATTTGGAATAGAGAATTGCCAGCCATGGTTAAATTGGTTTCTAAACCCTGGGCATGGAAGGCAGAGAAGATCTATTTTCAAATCTCTAAATATGATGATTTTTAAAACATAGATTTTCCCACTCAGTATTTTCTGGACATGAGTTAGTTGTGAATGTTTTTACAGTTCTCAAAGACTTTCTTTCTCTTTGCTTTTTTTTTCTTTAACCTTATGTAGGGATAAAATGAGGAACTTTAGCAGGATGGAGTTGTCTTTGAGACAGTGGAGACCAACAAGATGGTGGTAGGGCTGGAGTCCAGGATGAACAGGGAGAGAATGAAGGTGCTGGGACAGGGATCAGAGAGCTGAGAGGGTTTTAATGCCTGGAGATATTCACTACCAGGCAGTTTCCTCTTTGAGGTTCTTAGAATCACAGAAGGGTTTAGGGTGGAAGGGACCTTAAAGATCATCTCATTCCACCCCCTGCCATGGGCAGTGACACCTCCCACCAGCCCAGGGTGCTCCAAGCCCTGTCCAGCCTGACCTTGGACACTCCCAGGGATGGGGCAGCCACGGCTTCTCTGCCCAACCTGTGCCAGGGCCTGCCCACCCTGATAAATATTAATTTCTTCCTGATATCTGAGGTAACCCTGCCCTGCTTCAGGTTCCTACAGGTGGTTGGAGCTCCAGAACACCCTGACTGCTCCACCCCAGGACAGGCCACTGGGTGCTGGGACAAGTGGAGACTTGGTCAAAGCCTGGCCCAGAACCATTGAGCTCAGTGGAGTTGCCTTCTGATATTTGGTGCTCCAGGAACCTGGAGACATCTGGCAGCTGAAAGAGCTGTGAAGAGCCAGACAGAGGCTGTTTCAGCCCAGGGCAGAGCTCTCTTCTCAGTGGTAGAATAGTTGTCACATGCAGGTCACAGCAAAGTTTTGATGGAGCTGTTGAATTTCTTTATATGTTTGGACAGTTTTTGCCTCTTGACTCCACTGGAAAACTGGGGAGCAGGGAGAGACTGACTTCCTTATCTTCTCTGTACCCACTGCAGACAACACAGAGATGCAAGAGACTCTCTTGCTGGTTGTCCCAGAAGACCAAGGCATCATATTTTATATACGACTAAGATCTCCCTCTACCTGATGGAGGTTGGAGATGGAAGGAAACCAAAGCAGCCCTGAGGCCCATCTTAGGCAGAAGATCCATAACTGAAGGAAAACAATCACTGTAAAGTCATCTCTGCATCCCAGGGGGTTGGAAGTCTTTCCTGGTGAATACCACTGGCAAAAGCTCTTGTCATTAAATATATTCTTTAGCACATGGCTGAGTCCTAAACTGAGCTATAATTATTGGTGGAGCTGGCAGTGGTGCCTGTAATTCAGGTTGCCAAACATCTCCCATTAAAAGATGCTCTTTTCCAACGCTCATTCCTTGCCAACATGGAACTGCTCAGACTGAAATTTTCAGTTCAGGCTGTTGGCTCGGGCTGGTCTTTGTGTGTGTGTGAAAGCAGGAGGAAGCCACAGTTTAACCAGGTGCAGGGAAAAGGCTTTTTTTTAATAGTTATTTCAGAGAGAAAAGTCTGACCCCACATTGTTGAGAAATTCTGACTCTTTCATGCTTTATTTTTATTTTCACAGGGACTTGAAATTCGGCTTTGGGACAGATCTGGGACTTTTTTCCTCCTTAAAATTCCCTGATTTTGGCCAAGTCAGGTGGCTCTGCAGATCTGCTGTCAACATGACAGGAGGAGAAGGTTTGCCCTGGAGTTTGTCTGGAGCTTGTGCAGCCCAGGGCTCCAGGAAGGAAGGAGGGAATTCCTCTTTCCCAGAGCAGCTCAGCACTTGTTATGTGGTTTGGGAGTGGAATAACAAGAATTCAGAGTGGATTTCCTCCACTCAAAGTGTTTCCCAAGTTGGCTCCCACGACGGAGAGGCAAACACACACACACTGATTGTGTGGGATAAGGGACTTCTGGGCAGAGGTGGGAGGGGAATACAGAGTAGATCAGCTGAGGAGATGGATGTGGAAAGGGTGACTGTCTGTTCAGTGAGGTGAGTAAATCTTAGAGGTTCCACTCTGCTCACCCAGACTGTAGTAGTTTTGGCTCTAGTCAGCACAGGTCCCCATTTAGACTTCAGTTTTCAGCAGGCCTCAAAGGACGTGACGCAGATTAGAGGAGACAGGTATCATCTGACTGAAGCAGCCAAAGAGGTATTTCATATCATCTGACATCATTAGGAAGCGTCGAGGAGTATAACAAGCCAGGGGGGAGGAGCTTCTGCCCTTTCGGTCCATGCTTCGGAGCAGGAGGGTTCCTACTCCCTGACTGCTGATATCAGGCCCTGCTGCTGGTCTGCGTGGCTGTTTACCTGGGGAAGTGAGCATATTCCTGTTAATTCCTTTTTCCCTCTTGCTGGGAGGTTTCCTTTGGGGAGGAGGTTTGGTTGGTTCAGAATTCTGCTTGTTAGCTGGGGCGACCTCGGTGAGCCTGTTGTTGTTTCCTGTCACTATGTGCTATTTCATAGTTGGTGTTAAGCTTTCCACTTCTCTATATAAATATAAGAACTTCACCATGTCCAAAGCCTCATTTCTGTTTTTTTTCCCTCACTCTCCTTCTCTGGGAGTGGACCTTTTGACTGGGTACCAGGCAGTTGGCATTTTGCCAGCTTAAACTATAACACAGCCTGACTGCAGGACCCATCCAGATCTCTGTGCGCCACATCTCCTGCCCTGACTCACAGGTGCTTTGAGGTGAGTCCTGGGAGGACCAACTGCTTCTGGGAACCACTGTTAGAAACATCATTCTTACTCCATTTCCAAGGCTGGGGAAGTCTTCCCTCCGAAGGTTTTCTTTCCCAAAGAACCCCAATTCATGTCCAGTTTGCTGAGTTGTTTTGGTTGTAGTGTCAAAAATTGTTTCCAACCAGAACACCCTGTTTGGGTGATTTGTTTTGGTTCAGCTCTACAAACAAAACCACCTTGCTGGAAAAATATTTGGGTTTTGGGCAGTGAACATGGGGAAGGCAGAGAGGGCTGAGGCCACCTGTGATGCAGCTGAAACTCAGGAGAGCATCAAGGAGCTGCTCATGGAAGGACCAGTGCCACGTGCCCTGGGAGAGGCAAAAATTCTCTGCAAAGCACTATTTGAATCTGAGTCAGGAACATCAGGTAACATGAAAAGGGGAAATGAACTAATGTTTTATGAGCATCTCTGATTGTTTAGAGCATTAATTTGTCTAGGCCTCACCTGTTTTTTGTGTGGAATCCTCCCCATGCCACTGTCTGTCTGTATGGAGATTTATGCTGTAAGATGCTTGAGAGTTTCCTGATCTCTGGAATGGTCAAGCATAGGGAACACCTTCATCAAGTGGAGGTTTGCAGCTCCTTTGGCTGCAGCAAAGTTACTCTGATTTATATCAACTTAAGGTTCTCCCCCTCTACTCCATCCTTTCATGAGATCCCACCTGGAGTATCATGTCCAGGTCTGGGATGCTCAGCACAGGAAGGACATGGAGCTGCTGGAGCAGGTCCAGAGGAGGCCACGATGATGCTCCAAGGGCTGGAGCCCCACTGCTCTGGAGACAGGCTGGGAGAGCTGAGGGGGCTCACCTGGGGAAGAGAAGGCTCCAGGGACACCTGAGAGCCCCTTCCAGTGTCTCCAGGACTTTGGAGAAGGGCTGGAGGGACAGGACAGGAGGGAATGACTTCCCACTGCCAGAGGGCAGGGCTAGATGGGATATTAAGGACAGAGACTTTTTGCAAGGGCAGACAGTGATAAGAAAGGGGGAATGGCTTTAAACTAAGAATGGAGGGATTTAGAGGAGGTGTTGGGAAGAAATTCCTCCATGTGTGGGTGGGCAGGCCCTTGCACAGGGTGCCCAGAGAAGCTGTGGCTGCTCCATCCCTGGGAGTGTCCAAGGC
>VWZD01003545.1:285083-302583 GCA_013396695.1 Sakesphorus luctuosus | reverse complement strand
TTTCTCTGCTCCTCTGAACGAGCAAATTGATCTTTTGGGGAGTGCATGGAGATGACAAAGGGCCTCAACAATCTAAAACATTGCAAGAAGGGTTTCCAAAGCTGATTTGGATGTGGGGAGGTTGCTGGCCTTCGTGTCCTGTCCTTGCAGAAACAGATAACAGCAGCTCACAAGAGCAATGTCCTGCTTTGTGATGTGCCATTATCACCTGCTATTTCCCAGGGGACAGTGATGGGAGCATGATTATTATATTTTTTTAGTAGATGATGGAATGTGAAAGACACTTGACCCTCTTCATAGGTTCAGTTTGTTTGGTGAATAACTCTTCTTGGCTCCAATTAATGTTGACACCAGAGTAAATCTGTCAGCAGTGGAAACATCTACAGGAATCCTGATGGAGTTTTCAAAGGGGGCAGTTTAAAAAAGTCCCTGTTGACTTCAGGGTTCCTTTTCAGGTGTGGATCAGCTGTGAAAGCATGGGCTGTATGTCCTTAGTAATGCATGGAAGTAAATCCAGAAATATGGAGACAGGAAGGTTGTGTTTTTAGTGTCTCCTTCTCATGTGATGAAAATGTAGAGATTTCCTTTCAGTTCTTCCGACTTACTTGGGCACAATTTCTCTTCTCTTTTCCACTGAGTTTACTTTTATTTGGCATGGTGGTTCTTCATTAAAGGCTGGACTTGATGATCTGGGAGTTCTTTCCCAGCCTTAATGATTCCATGACTCTATTGTGCTGAAAGCATTTACCCACAGTGAGATCTTTCATATGTTTTGGGAACTTGAGGGCACTGTCTTGGTGTCAATAAATACTCACCTTTCATGCCACAGAAGCTCAGATAAGGGATACACTCCTGAAAGAAGGCACCTTACTAGTCTTCTATCAGAAATGCTGTGTGCAATGAGTTGGTTTTTATCACTTTCAACTGAAGTATTTTTTTTTTAATTTTTGGCCAGCAGGCCCAGGGCAGTGAGCCTTCCCCTGGCCTCTGCCTTGGGNGTGCTCAGGCATTGGAATGGGCTGCCCAGAGAGGGGGTGGATTCCCCATCCCTGGAGGTTTTTCAGCTGAGCTTGGCCGTGGCACTGAGTGCCATGATGTGGTAAAGGGAGTGGAGTTGGCCCAAGGGTTGGACTTGATGATCTCGGAGGTCTTTTCCAACCCAATTGATTCTATGATTCTATGATAAGGACTCCCACCTCCTTAAATCTTGGAATGTCATGTGGAAGGTGTTACAGGGTGTTAAAACCCCAAATCCCTTCCTTCCCTTCTTTCTGCTGCTCCCAGCTCTGAATAAACCACATGGGAAGGACCCTCATTGTTACTGTTGGTTTGGGCTGATCCCAATCCATTCTATGAGTCTACGATAAGTTTGAGCTTCACTTTGACTCCTCTGCAATCCCCAAACCAGAAAATGGAGATCTGCAATGTCCTTCTTGGTCAGTGACTTGCCAGATGAAGGTGGACTTGAGGATCATTGTTGAAACCTCATATTTACCATCATGGATGTGCAGAGCAAATGTGGGTCCACCTTCATCCTCTCCTTAGGTCATGTCAGAGAGTCTTCACCTTGCCCTGGCTCGTGTCTGGACTGGAGGCATCAGATTCCTTTGGTGGGTGCCATTCAGACCTGGGGCCATCAGAGCTCTGTTCTTTCCACAGTTCCCTGTGGATTTCTGTCTCTGGAACCCCTCAGCACTTCTGCCCTCTTGCAGAGACTGTGTTGTGACAGGATGTCCTTTGTGCACAACCCCATCAACAGCAGCAATTTCAGAGCTCTAATCCCAATAAGTTTTTATGCTCAGCGCTGGCTTGATATTTCCTTTGGTCATCCTTGTAGAATTACTTTCCCCAAACTGTTGTCAACTTGGGTCATTTTGTGTCACTTGTTTGAACTTGTCAAATTTCATTTCAGACCTGGGTAGTACTTGACTCATATTTACTTCAAACTCCTCTTCCTGCAGTTCATTGCTTTCATTATTTATAGGTGTTCTTGAAAGCATATCTGCTGAGCTCCTTACTGGGCCTGTATTTCACATTTAATGAGTACTTTTGCGATTTCATTACTTTTTTTTCTGAAGTCCAGGTGGCTCTTTGTACAATGGATTTTTCTCTATGGCTCCTGGTGCTTTATGGTCTCTTTCGACCTTGATTGAATTCGTCCCATAAACATATTCATGAAAATACTCGTGACCTAAAACAATTGCCAGCGTTCCAAGTGCAAGGAGAGCTCTTGGTGTGTGTTAGCCCATGGCTCAGACATGACCTTGCCCACAGCCACAGCCACAATGACCTTGCATCACTTTGGCTCTCACACTCCCAGTGAACCTCAGAACGTTCCAGTGTTGATGTTCCTCCCACAGCTTCTCTTTACACCAAACCTCATTCTGTTTTCAGTCATCTTGGAGTTGTTCTGGACTGTCTGTGAGGATCATTCAGCAGCGTGAGAAAAACAGAGATTGGGTTACCTGAATCCCTTTTAAGGGAGGGATCTAAGTGGGAAAGGCCCTGGGGGTGCTGTGACAGTGACTGGACACGAGCTCAGGTGTGCCCAGGTGGGCAAGGGGCCGATGGCTGTGCCAGCCATGGGGTGTGACAGCCCCAGGGCAGTGCCAGTGCCTGTGCTGGGCATGGCTGAAGCCTCTGGACCCTCAATTCAGGAGGGCATTGAGGGGCTGGAGCATATCCAGGGCAGGGAGNGGTTTGGAGTTCCCACCCCGGAGGTGTCCAAGGTGGGACTGGCCATGCCACTCAGTGCTCTGGGCTGGGGGACAAGGTGGGCATCGGGCACAGGGTGGGCTCCAGGGTCTGCGAGGGCTTTTCCAACCTCAGTGGTTCTGTGTTTCTATCGTTACCTTTGGCATTTTCCCCAAGCCTTGCACGAGGGCTGTTGGTCAGTGAGTCTCTCTGCCATTGCTGCAATACCAATATTATGAGCAAGAAATCCAGTGCTGATGTTCTCACCAATCCCAAAAATCCTCCTGGTCGGAGATTTGCAAAGTTGGCTGAGCTGGCAAGCGCCTTCACTATTACATAATTCTACTTGCTTTAATTCCCCTGCCCTCATCTGGTTAACTGCAAAATGTTAAAGAACATGAGTATTATTGTGTTCCCAATGCTCATGGTTATCCCAAACATCAGATCATCTGCTGCTGGTTCAGTCTCATCTTAATCCTCTGAGATCTGGGCATGATATGTTAGTGCTGAGACTACCCTACAGAGATGTTTGCTTGCCTCTCCTGAAAGAATTACTGAGAAGTAGGAATCTTTTCCATCAGCCTTACCCAGCTTCCTAATATTAAAATCCTCTTGAATTTGGAAGTCTAGACTTGCACACATCAGACGTGCCTGCAGGCTTCCTTCAGATGTTGCATCGAGGTTTTATTTTAGTTTATTCAAATCCTTATTTTGCTTGTTTTACTGAGAGTGTCTCTGTTCTGTTGAATAAGTTGCTCAGTTCCTGTGTGCACTGGGGAGGTTTCATTTGTCACCCACTCAGGTTCAGCTGTTGATTTGTCTTTCAGGAATAAGAGACAGGATTAGAGGGAACAGCCTCAGGCTGGGCTAGGGGAGGGTCAGTTTGGACATCAGGAGGAATTTTTTCCTTGAAAGAGTGGTCAGGCATTGGAAGGGGATGCCCAGGGAGGTTTGGAGTTCCCACCCCGGAGGTGTCCAAGGTGGGACTGGCCATGCCACTCAGAGCTCTGGGCTGGGGGACAAGGTGGGCATCGGGCACAGGGTGGGCTCCGTGATCTTGGAAGGCTTTTCCAACCTCAATGAATCTGTTATTCTGTGACATGGTGCATAATTATTGAAACAACAGGAGTAGTTCTCAATGTCACAGCCGTGGCATGACCTGTCCTTCTGCATCACCAAATGCATTGAGACCCACTGCAAGTCACCTCTACAACTTCACCAGAGTCTTCTTTGGTTGGTCCACCATGCTGGTCTCTGTGTGTCCATCAGTCTCCTCAAATTAATCCCAGATGGTATCATTTTTATTAATCTTTGGAGCAGTGTGTGTTTCCCGCTCTCTGGAAAATCCAGAGGATTCAGAAACACTGGCTTTATACCTGATTTAATTTTGGGGGCAGAACGTGTTGCAAAGGCAACATCTCTTGGAGGTCAGTCCTCCTAAAGTTGCAGAATCTTGCACAAACTCCACCTTGAACTTTCATGGCTGCACCCGAGGGAGAACAGGAGAAGAGAAGGGTCTGCAGGGCTGCAGCAGCTGGATTGGCCCTTGGAGAGGGCAGGGGTGGTTCCCTGGAGGGCTGGGAGCTCACAGGAGGTCTCTGAGTAGTCTGGTTGACACCAGAACACACCTAGAACCTCTGCTCCAAAGCTGGATAAATCCTCCTGCTTCTGGGCTCCTGCAGCCAGATTTTCACACCAAACGGATCCATCTCTTGTGCTGTTTCTATTCCCTGTGCCCACATAAACAAGAAAGGCTTTGCCACGTCTCCCTCCCTCCAAATCTGTGACCCTCCCATTCCAAACCCTCCCAAGGAGAAAAGCAGAAGCACCCAAACAAAGGTCAGAGAGTTTGGTGGGAAATTTCTCCAGTGGGCACCCTCCTCCCCTCAAACCAGGATGCACCAAATAATGGAGTGAACAAACATTAAAAAAAAAAAAAAGAAGTCCATGTGTTTATCCCGAGCTTTTAAAATGGCTGGGAAAGTCTTGCTTTTTGGGAGTGACCAGTTCATTGCTTTGCTAAGTATCTTTCTAAGCCACCTCTTGTCAGAAGAAGAGAATAAATGAAAAGAGAGAAAGAGAGAGAGAGAGAAAAAGACCTTTGCATAGCTTGAGCCTTTGTGCCGTGCATTCAGACTGATTTGTACCCTTTGTAGTCTTAATTATTTGTGAGAGCAGGATAACAGGAGTACCAAGCTCACCCATTATTTCCTGCATAAAAAAAGGCACACAGAAGCCGCTGATCGGTTTTGAATTAGCAAACATGATACTAAAAAAAAAATATACGCGGGGGGGGGGACGGAGGGGAGGAGAGAGGGAGAGTGCATAAAAAAAATTCATTAATATCATCAGGGATTAGGAGGCTGATTAAAGTGTAGCTGTTAGCGTATGCAAATGAGCGATAGGCATTTATCAGAGCCTGTGCAAGCTGTCTCAGAGCTGTAAAGCCCACGTATGTTTTTCAGCTGATTAAAACAGTTTTAAGTTCTGGAGGATTTTTTTTTTTTGAGAATAAAAAAAAAAAGAAAAAAATTTAAAAAAAGCCACCATCATCTATCCTTTTCCTTTTGGCTAAATTCCTCTAAGTGCACTCCAACCATCTCCACTTGAATGCACTCACTCTCGCTTTCTCTTTCGGGTAATGAGAGTTTGGGAAGGAAATGAATGCAAACGAAGCACGAGGCTTGCAACAGCTTCCTGAGCTTCCTTAGGAACTTCCACAGTGAGGCCAGGGCAGGCTGTGCCCCAGAAACATCCCTGGAATATGGGCAGGCTGCAATCCATGGGTAGCTGTGCCCCAGCAACATCCCTGGAACATGGGCAGGCTGCAATTCATGGCAGGCTGTACCCCAGCAGCATCTCTGGAACATGGGCAGGCTGCAATTCATGGCAGGCTGTACCCCAGCAGCATCTCTGGAACATGGGCAGGCTGCAATTCATGGCAGGCTGTACCCCAGCAGCATCTCTGGAACATGGGCAGGCTGCAATTCATGGCAGGCTGTACCCCAGCAGCATCTCTGGAACATGGGCAGGCTGCAATTCATGGCAGGCTGTACCCCAGCAGCATCTCTGGAACATGGGCAGGCTGCAATTCATGGCAGGCTGTACCCCAGCAGCATCTCTGGAACATGGGCAGGCTGCAATTCATGGCAGGCTGTACCCCAGCCCTGGAACACAGGCAGGCTGCAATCCATGGCAGGCTATACCCCAGCCCTTGAACAGGGGCAGGCTGCAATCCATGGCAGGCTGTACCCCAGCAGCATCTCTGGAACATGGGCAGGCTGCAATCCATGGGAAGCTGTGCCCCAGAAGCAACCCTGGAACACAGGCAGGCTGCAATCCATGGGAAGCTGTGACCCAGCAGCATCTCTGGAACATGGGCAGGCTGCAATCCATGGGAAGCTGTGCCCCAGCAGCATCCCTGGAACATGGGCAGGCTGCAGTCCAGCCAGGCTGAGAGCCTTGGAGAAGAAATGGGCTACTGGCTCTTCTTCACCACCTTCATCATGTTTTGGGGTCACATTTTGAGCTTTGCCTCGCTCTGGTGGTGCTCAGATGGAATGGAGAAGCTCCATCCAAGCCCAGCTCTCCATTACAAAGCTGGGGCTTTGCTGTTTTCCAACTTTCCTTCTCGTCTTGGGTGGGTTGACAGTGAATGGTATGAATGGCAATGCATAATGAGGCTTCTTTGGGGGGTATGGGATGGGACACAGGGCAGGACCTGCTGAGTGCAAACCCCATTCCAAACCCCATTCCAAAGCTTGTAGGAGGGACATGGAGCCCCCAGCAGAGGAGAAAGGTGAGAGAGGGTTGCAGCTACTCCATGCAAACATCACCAGGCTTCTTTGGGTTTGGTGTCCTGACCAAGGTTTGCTGCAGAGACTGTTCAGGGTTGTCTTTTTGCTGGAGGTCCCAAGCAAAATCCTCAGAGGGGATATTTTCAGAAAACTAAGTGTGATGCTTTCCAGAAAGGTCATTTAAAAGACACCCAAGTCAGTGCTCTCTTCTGGTTCCGTTCATCTACATCTCCAGCACAAGCCAGTAGTAACACACACTGGAATATCCCTCTGCCTTTGCTAATATTAGGATTTTGTGCATCCATTCATCAGCCATTCAGATTTGGCTTTCCTGGAGTGTGGTCCTTTGTCCATAACCAAAGTATTCTCTTCTTGTTATTTCCCAGAGATATTCCTTAAGGCTCTGGGCTCTTGTTACTCCTCTGTGTGGTTCAGTTGGGAAGGGAATTTCACAGCCTTGGGGGAGTCAATATAAGTGACATTGAGGTGAGTTGATTGGGTGAGGGGAGTGGAGGAAATTCCTGAATTGTCCCAGATCTGGGAAAATCACGGAGGAAGTGGCTAAGGATGGTTTCATGTGGTTTATCACATGAATCCAGAATTTATCACGTGTCACTTGAGCTTATTCCATGCATGGAGGAAGCATCCCTTGGAAGAGCAGTCTTAGCTCACAGCCTGCCAGCTCTGCCATTATAAACCAACAATGGCATTTTAAGTGGTTTTAACTTCACTGTAAAATTTTGCTCTGTTGAAACTTGGCAAACGAGGTCCCTGCCCAACAGCGATTTTTGTTGTTGTTGTTGTTGTGTATTTGGAAGTAAATCAGCTTGGCCATTTATGTTTTCCAAGATTATTTCTTTTGAGCCCCGGTCTCTCATTTCTCAGGCTGGCAAAGGCTCCCAGCGCTGCAGGGAAAATGCATCCAGTGTCGAGGAAGGGCTTTGTGCCTGTCATTGAACAGCGACCCCTTCCAATAATTGGGAAGAACTCTGGCAGGTCCTGGACTGCATCCCACCCCAGAGCCCCCCTGCAGGAGCCTGGTTATTCATTGCTGTTTCATACCATTCATTACCAACCCTTCCAAGACCAGGAAGAAATATTGTGTCTGGGTGGAGAAAAGGAAAACAACGGAACGGGGCCAGGTTTGGAAATAGCTCGGGAGTGACTCAGGGAAACACAGCACGTTTTGGAGCATCAGTGGGGGCAGATCTTCGTGGGGGCAGCTGGAAGGAGCATGGCAGAACTCAGCAGAGGGCTGCTGGGAGGCACAGATGTCTGGTTGGTAGGATGGGCATGGTTGTTGCCTCCAGCTCTGGGGACCCAGCACAGGAAGGACATGGAGCTGCTGGAGCAAGTCCAGAGGAGGCACCAGGAGGGTCAGAGGCTGGAGCAGCTCTGCTGGGAGGAAAGGCTGAGAGAATTAGGACAGTTCAGCATGGCAAAGAGACTCAGGGAGACCTGATTGCCCCTTCCAGTGCCTAAAGGGGCTCCAGAAGAGCTGGAGAGGGACTTTGGACAAGGGATGGAGGGACAGGACAAGGGGAATGGCTTCCCACTGCCAGAGGGCAGGGTTAGATGGGATATTGGGGAGGAATTCTTGGCTGTGAGGGTAGTGAGGCCCTGGCATAGGTTCCCCCAGAGAAGATGTTGCCCTTCCCTGGGAGTGTCCAAGGCTGGTCTGGACAGGGCTTGGAGCAACTTGGGATACTGGAAGGTGGTCCCTGCCCATGGCAGGGGTGGAAGTGGGTGGTCTTTAAGGTGCCTTCCAACCCAAACCATTCTGTGCTTCCATGCTCAGCTTTAACCTACTTTAACCTACTGGCAGTGGCCACCTAGCAAGGCTGGACTTGGGGCCAACAGATGGGTCAACATATGTCCAAAAGCAGGACCACAGAACAACCCTTTGAAAAATAGAAGGGAAACCAATTAGAATGAAGGAAAATGAAGCAGCTCCAAGCATAATTCTCTAAACATATCAAGCCAGGTGTCAAACAGGTGACTAAGATATCCTACTGGAATGATGGCTGAAGATTCACTGATGTTTAGAAGTGGCTCTCAAGACTGGAAGAAGTGGCTGACACAAGATGCCAGAGCAGGACTGTTCTGTCAGTGCTTGACTTTGCAGATATCCCGTGGTTAAGTGGGACAATCAGCTCTGGAATCACTGCCTTTCAGAACTCAACAACTGGAAAACTGGACACTGTCCTGGAGGATGACACTGGGATCAGCCAGTGCAAACAGTACCCATAGAGGGAGGGAAAGATGTGTCCTGTAGCTCTGCTGAGCCTGCTGGTCTCCACCCTCAGTGTCAGCCCCAGCTCTGACTCTGGAGAGGGATCACTGATCTTTTCATTCTCTTCCTGACTCAGCAGAGCCCTAACTAATTTTGGGGATCATCTGTGTAATCATTTCCTGCACAGGAGCATTCCCAGGACGATTCCATGACGGCATTGCCCTTTCCTGTATCTTCTCCAAACCTTCTGTAGCACCTTGTGAAATGGGAACAGATCTGCACCATCCTGACCCACCAGATATGGGATCCCTGCAATGCTCTCTGCTTTACTCTCTATTCCTTTTCCAATGACAAAAAGGAGCAACAGATGATGACCTCCAAAAAATAAATAATTGGAGACCAAGCTGACGTTTCCATGGGCTCCCACCTTAAAGCCAGTGTGAAGTTCTGGTTGTGCCACCTCCAAAATGAAACCAGAAAACAGCAAAAGGTTTAGAGATGGGTGATACAAACACCTCCAAGTGTTGCTGAAGTGTCAATATTGTCTGTTTTTTACCAGGAAAGAATGACTAAAAGATGAAATGACTGTAATAAACAGCATAAAGAAAGTCAAGCAGGCAGTCAAGTTTCTTTTTTAAACAGTCACAGCAGTGTCTCATTCAAAGGGACACTGAAGAAACTGAATAAACTTGAAAGGCAACAGAACTGAAACTGCTAAAAAGACACTTTTGTGAGCAATTCATGCACAGCTTCAGGCACTCCTTGCCCCAAGATACTGATGCAATCAAGTTCTCCAGTTGTGTCACCCAGGAAAAAATTGTTTCAGAAGGCAGAAACTATCATGTTCCAGGACTTAGGGAGAGGCTTCCACAGCAGCTTGTCCTGGGTCTTTCTGCATCTCCATCTGGCACCACTGGGACTGTGTTGACTCTGGACCTGGACAATGGTGGTTTTCTAAGCAGGCCCAGCTGTTCTTATCCCCCAACATCTGGAGATGCTCTGGTGGAGTTGGCAGGAGGAGAACACTTTGCATTAATGAGGAAATTGGGAAGGTAATTTCCCCTGAGGATGAACACACCTCCAGAGGGCTCTAAGTGGTTGTTCCCATAAGGGAAAGAAGGAGCATTGAGGACTGAGCCTCAAAGCAGAGTTGGAGATGGGATGATCCATACTTCTTCCCTCCTGGCTTTGAATGGACAGGACACACCTGCCCAAATGGGTGCCCCAACCAACCATAACAACGGATTTTTCTTACCCTTTCATTCAGATTAATCAAGTCAAACCTCAGCTTGGTGACAAGCAACAGAAAATCCCACAAAGGGCATTTGGAGGGGCCCGTGGAATCCCTTACTCTGTGCTCTGGGACACAGCTCTGTGTGGACAACCCAAAGCCATGAGGAATGATCTCCAAGCTGAGGGGAGGTAACTTCTGCATTGGGAATGAGCTACAACGAGGATGGATGCACCATCTTGCCATTCCCAACCAAGGCATTCCACGTGTTGAATGAAACGGGACAAAATAGTGTGGAAATAGGATGTAACCAGGGCCACAGGATCATTCAGGTTGGAAAAGCTCTTTAAGATCATCCAACTGTTCCTCCAGCACTGCCACGGCCACCACTGACCCATTTCCCTAAATGTCACCATCTGGAGGTTTTTTTGAATGCTGGATCCTTCTCTCCAGGCTCAGGAATGAGAACACAAATGCTCTAATTATAGCATTTAACAACTTCCTGGTCATTCACCCTATGACATTTAAGTTTCTTTTGGGTGTGTACCGGCTTGGAGTCCTCAGGTGAGAAATCATATGCAAATAAATTAGTAATTATCTGTAGAATACAAAAGGTTGCCTCCTCCATGTTACAGCTGTGAAATTTTTGCAGTTTTACTTGTGACAGAAAGTTATCAGCCCACTTTTTTCTTTTTTTTTTCCTTTTCTTTCTTTTTCTTTTTTTTTTTTTTTGTTAAATGGCAGCTATGGGGGTGGACTCTTGTCGCCTCGCTGTGCTGTGTGCTGAAGGAATCTGCAATGATATGGTGCTTCTGCCTGGTTTAGGATTCTCAATCCATTAACCCAGGAGAAGTGTGTGCTCAATGCTAAGCCCGACCATGTGGTCTCTGAGAGCCCCCGAGAAAGGACACACAGGAGGCACACGCCAGGGCAGGAACAAAGAGGCAGTTTACTCAAGGGAACAGGTTTATATAGACTTTGGGGGGATACAAATGCTCCAATAAGGGACAAGAGGGAAGTCTGGCTTCAGGCCAATAAGAGTAAGGGGATTTACATTCAATGGGAGAGAGTTCCAGATCACTATCTGTGTCCCAGCCCCCTGGCCTGGCAGGGGACTGCTGGGAAGAAGACAGTGATTAGGCAGTTTTACATTCAGTACATTCAAACCACACTAAAAACATCAGTTGTTAAAGCATTCTCAGTGCATGGCTGATTTTCTTCATCAGCCCATTTCTGGCATGACATCCTCCAAGCCATGTATTGAGAGTGCATTGCTACAGACAGCAATCTATTCTGAAATGTGTTGTTTCATGGAGCCTTTCAACAGGGCAGGTCATGATCCAGCCCGCTGAAGATTTCACCTGCCGAGGGTGATTCCTGAATTTCAGAGGAGCTTTGGGGCAAATTTGCTTCTGTTGCTCTCCTTGACAAGGCAGAGAGAGCCATGAGCAGCTGCTGAGACAGAGGAGCTGTACAAGAAGAAATACAGCTCGTCTCCTAAGCATTTCTGGACCTCTCCAAAGGCTGGTTGAAGCCTCGTGGAGCTGGCAGATGAAATTGGAGTCCAAGATGTATTGCAGTAATTCTGCCAAGGAAGTGCTAACAACAGGAAACACAATGCAAATATAATCGAGGTCATCAGCCCCTTTTCCTTGCATAAGTACTTAAATATGTGCTGCTATTGCAGTTACTTAACTGTAATTGCTCAGGGCTTTACGGTCGCTGAGCTTGGATTCTTCCTCCAGGTGATGGATTGGTTTCTGACCCTCCTTGGGCACGCCCTGGAAATATTTACACACCTCCAGTCAAAGGGTTTGTGTGTTTATTCAAAGACAGGACAATTAATGTGCAGGGGAAGGAGTTGCCAAGGCTCCTCACAGATGTAGTGTTACCTGGGGAATAGGTTTGGGGGACAACGATGGATGGGAGTGGCACATCCCAAAGATGTCTTGATTTTAGGGGGATCCAAAGAAACTTCCTTCTTTGCTTTAGGTGGGGAAAACCTGCTTTGAGCAATGGCAGAATTGCTACCATTGAAAAGACACAGACTGATGACTGAAGGCCCTGAACTTCCTCCCAAGCCACTCCCAGATGATCTCCTTGGTCCTTCCAACCCTTGGAGCTGTTTCCATCTCTAGGGAATGGCCATCTGTTAATAGGGACAAGGAGCTGGTTTTCACAGCCAACTGCACTGCAATGGGACAACAGAGATGCTAAAGAATATTTACTAAAAGGCAGAACATTAATGGAAAAAAAAAATATCCAAGCACACATAATTACCCCAGCATAACATGCTTTCATTTTGCAGCTCTCTTGATAACTTCTGGCACAGCTCTCTGGCAGGGAGAGTGTGGGTTAGAGAACAAGCCATCCATGAGCCCTTTCCCATCCCTGATGTGCCAGAGAATTGGATACAGCCCCAGCTGAAGCTTTAGTCTTGGTTTAATGTGCAGATGCAACTGGAGTATTTATGGTTTTCCATCCAGACCAGGTTAGAAGGGCTGGACACTGAAGGACAAGCTGAAGAGGATTTCCTTGGAGCAGGTTATGTCAGTGCAAGCCCTGCTGGGCACCTCCCATCTCCTTCACATGTTCCTTGTTGCGTAGAGTTGCTCACCAGAGAGGAAAATGATGCCTAGAACAGGTAAGGCATGAACTTTTGAAACTCAGAGTGATGCACCTCAGCCCAAATCCATTCTGACCTTGTGCTCACTCATTTCCTTTGCCTTTTAAAACAAGAACTCCTTTGAGAAACATCCATATCTCCTTCCCCCCAATTTCGAAGCTCCTGGGGGGATTCTGCCTGATTTACCCTGATGCAGGTAAGGAATTGCTGTGGCCCAGCCTAAATGTCTGTGTGGATCTGGGGCTGGACTGTGGTGCACAAAGGGAACACCCAGCTCTGGAATCTGCCCTCAGCACACCCAGGTATTTTTCATCTCTTTGTGGCACTATTTTGCTGTGCAGAGAAGACCATGGAGCAAGGTTGGAGGTGGACACATATCAACAGAAGCCACAAAGTGGTCCATGGTCCCAAGAGCAGAAGGGCATCACCAGGCTCTGTGGTGGTCTGTGAGCAGATAGATGGATGTTGGATGGGATGTTCATCTCTGAGCTTTCACTGATGCCATTGTGAGATCAGCTGAGTTGGGGCTGGTGTCAAAGATCAGATTTCTGTAACCTGGTGGGGCTCAGTTCATCTTGTTTGGAGACCTGTGTTTGTTCTTTAGGTTGTGTAAGTGCCAAACAAAGCCCCAGACCCTTCCATGAGGGGTTTGTGCTCCCACAAACTCTGCCTTCAGCAGTTCCCTCAGCAACGTGGTGGCTCCAAGAGTTTATTTCAGAAATGGGAAGATGTTCATAAACATTTGCAGGATCTGCTGCCATTTCTGCCTTGGTGGTGGGGCTGGGGGTTGTAGAGGAAACTCAACAGGATTTCCTGAGTTATTATCTTGCACTTTTATCATATCAATCCTATCATATCATCATATCATCATATCATATCATATCATATCATATCATATCATATCATATATCACATCGATCATATATCAATCACATCATGTCAAAGAACGGTTTGGATTGGAATGGACCTTAAAGCCCATCCAGTCTCACCCCCTGCCATGGGCAGGGACACCTCCCACCAGCCCAGGTTGCTCCAAGCCCCATCCAGCCTGGCCTTGGACACTCCCAGGAATGGGGCAGCCACAGCTTCTCTGGGCAACCTGTGCCAGGGCCTGCCCACCCTCCCAGCCAAGAATTCCTTCCCAATATCCCATCTAAATCTACGTTTCTTCAGCTTGAAGCCCCTGCCCCATTGTGCTGTCACTCCATCCCTTGTCCTCAGTCTCTCTCCAGCTCTTCTGGAGCCCTTTTAGGCACTGGAAGGGGCTCTCAGATCTCACTGGAGCCTTCTCTTCTCCAGGTGAACCTCCCCAGCTCTCCCAGCCTGACTCCAGAGCAGAGGGACTCCAGACCTTGGAGCATCTCTATGACCTCCTCTGGACCTGCTCCAGCAGCTCCATGTCCATATTGATCCCAACAGGTCCAACACAGCAGGCACTGTCTCTTCAGGGAGGAAATTGGACCATCCATGTGGTCCATGTGGTCCATCCATGTGGGTGCCAACACAGCCCAGCCAAAGCCTGGGGGCAGGGACCAGTTTTCCCTGGATCAGAGGTGGCCAGCGCAGCCCCAGGGAGGTGGTGGGACCTGTTTGGTGCCAACTCTGAGACAGAACTGGCTCTGCTTCCTCAGGAGGGGCAGAGGAGGGGCAGGCACTGAACTCTGCTCTGTGGACACCAGGGACAGCACCCAGGGAATGGCTGGAGCTGTGCCAGGGCAGGGACAGCACCCAGGGATGGCCTGAATGACCTTTAGCTCAGTAATCCTTGACCGTCCATTGCTTCTGTAAATCTTTGGGAACATTCAGTTATTCCTGGGCCAGGTTGTAGCTGAGCTAAAACTGTTTCCGCCGAAACTGTGCTGCTGGCTGCTCCTTGAGTTGCATTTGCTGCTCCATGGAAAGCAGCTCCTCAGTCTCTGGATGTTTCCCAAGTATCATGGTGGTTGGGGGCTCCCAGGGAATGGCTGGAGTTGTGTCAGGGCAGGGTCAGGTTGGATCTCAGCAAAAGGCTCTTCCCCCAGAGGGTGGTGGGCACTGACCAGGCTCCCCAGGGCAGTGGGCACAGCCCCAAGGCTGCCAGAGCTCCAGGCGGGTTTGGATGATGCTCTGGGGCACAGGGTGTGACTGTTGGGGCTGGTCCTGTGCAGGGCTGAGAGTTGGACTCGCTGATCCTTGTGGGTCCCTTCCAGCTCCTCAGATCCTGTGATTCCATAACTCCAAGCTCAGAAACCTTTGGTGCTTCCCCACCAGATGATCCTTTCTGCCTCGAAATGCCTCTTTCAGCTAACACATGTTACAAGTTGTTTAGCTCTAGTTTTGCTGTATAGCCTTTTACAAATTCAATTATAAACCCTCTTGTCTTGCCACACTTGGAATTGTTCTCAGCCTAATGTCGTGCTCGTCAGGGCTTTGTTTTGTTCTCTGTGCAGCCCACGATGTCCTTGTGCTGAGTGGCAGCATCTCCTCCTCCTCCTCACGGCCCTGCTACCTTTGCCTGCAACACTTCTGCTGCTCTAAAGATACCAAAAGGTTTTAATTACAATTAAGCCAAGCCATTTTGACAGTTTCTAGCTGTAAATAAACAGCCTGTTTTGGATAATGGAGGTAATGGTTTGCATTTCAACTCCACTTCTAACCTCTGATTTTTGCTTGTAATATTTTATGTGGGTTAAATCAATTTTTTCTGCCATTGAATGTAGCTTTTCTTTTTCCTTTTTTTTTTTTTATAAAAAAACTGAGTTGTAAAGCATGTGTTTCATCATATCCTTGTTACCCCAGGACATGCCTGCTGCAGTTAAACCAGGCTGCAGTCATGCTCCTTTTCACAGGGGGCTGCAGCTGGGAGAAGGAATTTGTTGTTTTCTCCTATTGCTGATGAAGAAAGCAAACATTAGCAGCTTATTAAAACTCAGGTAAAAATCCAGGCTTTGGGCTGTGGATGCATTTTCTGAATTCACTCTGTGGTTTATAGTAAGGGGTTGATCTGATTTGGGGTTCCAGCCCTTCTGCATGGCCTTAGTCAACCCCAGGCTAAAATTAAACTATCACTGGCCCCCGGCTGAGTGTTAAACACACTCTTAACTTGCAGAGTTGCTCTAAACATGCTTACTGGGGCAAAGTGACTTTTCAAGATAGGGAATTAATTGTGATTATTTCAGTGTACAGGAAATACAATATGTAGCCTCAGTCCAAACTGACTTAAGCCAGCCAGGAAGTGATCATTAGAGAGTGTTTTCTTTTAGGTCACTTAAGCCTTGGCGTAGTGGAGAGCACTCCGGTCTCCGACTCCCAAGGTCATGAGTTCGAGTCTCAGTGGGACCGTCCCCGGCAGTTAAATGCCTCCCTGCCATCCGGATGCCAAGCAGGGTCAGCCCCGGTTAGTACCGGGTGCTGGAGATAGTCCTAAGGACTTCACTGTCCCTGTCACTCTCCAAGCTTGCTCGGCCGTGGCAAATGAACCTCAGGACTTAAACGGTGGGGCCAGTTCTGCGCACGCTGCGCCTCACCTAAAAATCCACTGCGCAGGCTCGGAGGGCACATCCACGTGGGGTGAGCCCTTCCCAAATCTTCGTTCGCGAAGATTGGCCATTAATAATTACTTAAGCCTTGATTAATTAAATACTGCTATGTGATTACTTTCTGAAGTTTAATCCACATTTTGATTAAAACACTCACAATTTGAATCAGCTCCTCACACTGACCACACTGTGGTTGTACAAACAGAGTCCTCAGATGTCACTCCTGTTGTCTTGGATTGTTCTTCATCACGTGCTGCTAAAATTGCCCTTTGAATCCTTTCCCCAGGACTCTGTCCCAAATTTAAACCACCTGTTTTCTGCTGTTTCACTGTGCTGCCACACCCTCCTGACTGGTAGTGTTTTGTACATGGAATATCCTGAGCTGGAAGGGACCCACAGGGATCATCCAGTCCAACTTCTTGCCCTGCACAGACAACCCAGCAATCCCACCCTGTCCCTGTCCCATCATCCAAACCCTCCTGGAGCTCTGGCAGCCTTGGGGCTGTGCCCACTGCCCTGGGGCGCCTGCTCAGTGCCCACCACCCTCTGGGGGAAGAGCCTTTTGTTGAGATCCAACCTAACCCTGTCCTGGCAAAACTTCAGGCCATTCCCTGAGTGCTGTCCCTGGTCACCAGAGAGAGTAGATCATCACCAAAGTCAGAATTTGACTTGCAAGGGAGAGCAGGGCTGAGGGAATGCTCTTCATCCAGTTTGGTGGTGGCACAGGAACTTCAGCCCAGAGTGACCTTTTAGTAATTTGAATATGTCTGTGTTGCTGGGAAATCAGAGGATCACACAATGGTTTGAGTTGGAAGGGATATTAAAGACCATCTTGTTCCACCCCCTGCCATGGGCAGGGACACCTCCCACCAGCCCAGGTTGCTCCAAGCCCTGTCCAACCTGGCCTGGGACACTCCCAGGGATGGAATTTTCTGTTGTAATTTCATCAGATTTGTGTCTTTGCAGGGCCTTTAGCTCAGTAATCCTCGACCATCAATTCCTTCTGTAAATCTTTGGGAACATTCAGTTATTCCTGGGCCAGGTTGTAGCTGAGCTAAAACTGCTTCCTCCAAAACTGAGCTGTTGGCTCCATGAGCTTCATTTCCTGCTTCATGAAAAGCAGGTCCTGAGTCTCTGGATGCTTCCCAAGTGTGATGGTGGCTGGGGGCTCTTTTCCCATGGAGATGGCAGGGAACAAACTGCTTCTGCACAGCTTGGCTCCCAGGGAATGGGTGTTACCTTCCAGCTGTCCAGGCCACCCACCTGAGGAGGAGGGAATACCAGGAGCAAAGAGGAGCAGGGAGTAAGAGATACAGAGCATTTCACAGAATCACAGAATGGATTGGGTTGGAAAGGACCTCTGAGATCATCAAGTCCAACCCTTGGGCCAACTCCAGTCCC
>VWZD01003545.1:273517-284905 GCA_013396695.1 Sakesphorus luctuosus | reverse complement strand
GATCCAGGCCAGGATGCCATTGGCCTTCTTGGCCACCTGGGCACACTCTTGGCTCCTGTTAAGCTTCCTGTCAATTTCCAAAAACATTTTTCCAGTTAACCCCCCAAATTCAGAGCCTGTGGGAACACCAAGCACTGCCTGTGTGCATCACTTTAAAGCCCTGCCTAACCCCCTTCTCCACAACACAACCATTAACTCTTTTTTTTTTAGGCCAATAATCAATGATGGTCCCATTTGTTACACTGACATTTTTGCTGGTTTCATCTGAAAGAATTAATTAACAGCAAAATATTTCCTTTCCAGGGGTAAGAGTGGGGGGTCTCAGCAGTCAGATGAGTTTTGACCTTCGTTGAGAAAACATTTCAATGAGGTTAAGCCTTGGATCTCGTTGATCGAAGGTCTGGTGTCTGCTCTGACAGATCTGGGAATACATTCCCCAGGGCTTCCAGGCTGGGTCTTGGCTCAGTGGTTTTAGGAAGTGGCCACTTTTCACCTTCCTGGGGTTGGGTGAGGCCTGGATGCCAGGATGGGACCCTGTGGTGCATCCCAGGAGGGACGTGGGGACTTGGGGCTTTTCCTCTGATGTTGTGGCAGCACTTGAAGCTTTACTCAACAGGTGCAGTTTTTAATGGTTAATCCCACTGGAAAACATGCAATGCAAAAGAGGGGTAAAGGAAATGAGTTATTGGTGGGGATTGGAGGATGATGGAGCACGCAGTGAACAGCTAACATTGCCAGGAGTCAAAGGAAAATCATCCAAGAGCAGGTGCAGGTGTTCCCTGTGCTGTGGGTCCACATTCCTTCTCATTTATCACTGATCCAAGAGGCAGAAACTCTTGGATCAGTAAAATAAGCATTTTGGGCACCTTCAGACCCCTGCCTGCCAATCACAACCCCACATGGACTGCCCTGCAAGCACCAGAATGCTCCAGCCCAGGCTCAGCTTGCATCCAGCTGGGTGTCTCCATGCCCAGACATCCCCTTAGGCATGTCCTGGTGCCACCTTCCCTGTGGTCCCTCTCTCATGGGCCCATCATGGGGCTGAGGATCCATCCCAGCTCAGGTGTTGCTCCATGTTGACCTCTTTGTTGGATTTTTTTCCAGGGCAGGTGTCTGGAGTGCAGCAATTCCAGTGCTTGGGAAGGCATGTGGGATACACATTGTCTGTCTGTCTTGTGGCAGATCCCACCTCTTCCTTGTAGTGTGCTCATCTCTGTCCTCTCCTGAAGTCCTAACTGGTGCAGTCTCAGTAAAAATTAATAATGTTGTCCCTGAGAAACATTTAACAGGATCTTGTTATCAGTTTTCTGCTGTGATTTCGAGTAAATGAGTTTGAAAAGAGGTGAAGTAGCAAAGCCCATTGGTTTTGTCCACCACAGGTGAGAGAAGTGACTCAAGGGGTGCCTTGCACCCCAATTCCTGCCCTGGGATGAGACAGAATCCACTTGCTGCCCTCAGAGTGGTACAAAGAACACATCTGTGCTTGCTGCTGTAAAGCTGCAGGGATGGGTTTGGATTCCCAAACTGAAATGACCCTGCTCAAGGTGATTGTGCAGGGGAACTCAGCCCTGGCATCTGCTCTGGGTGGGCAGGAGCTTTGGCAGGAGGTGAAGCTGCTGCCTGAGTGATTCATGCCTGGCTTAGGTCAGTCATGGCCTCACTCTGCAGTAACAGGTTGTAAAATCTCTGAGCTCACACCTTGCCCACTTGAGGGACTTTTTTTAAAGTATCTCCCAGTGCTGTTTCCCATGAAGAATTTGAGGGGACAGGTCACCTGTGCGATGCTATGACTTGCATCCCCTCAGCATTCAAGGCCACACCTTGAGTGTTGTGTTGAGTTCTGGGCCCCTGAGTTGAGGCAAGAGATTGAGGGACTGGAGCGGGGCCAGAGAAGAGCAACGAGGCTGGAGAAGGGAGTGGAGCACAAGTGCTGTGGGGAGAGGCTGAGGGAGCTGGGGGTGTTTGTGCTGGAGAAGAGGAGGCTGAGAGGTGACCTCAGCACTGTCTGGAAGTGCCTGAAGGGAAGTTGTGGCCAGATGGGGGTTGGTCTCTTCTCCCAGGCACTCAGCAATAGGACAAGGGGGCACGGGGGGCTCAAGCTCTGCCAGGGGAAATTGAAGCTGGAGAGCAGAAAAAACTTCTTTGCAGAGAGAGTGCTCAGGCATTGGAATGGGCTGCCCAGAGAGGGGGTGGATTCCCCATCCCTGGAGGTTTTTAAGGTGAGCTTGGCCGTGGCACTGAGTGCCATGATGTGGTAAAGGGACTGGAGTTGGCCCAAGGGTTGGACTTGATGATCTGGGAGGTCTTTTCCAACCCAATCCATTCTATGATTTTGTGATTCCTGGGAACTGTGGAATCCCACACCTCTCTGGGGATGCTGGAGCCTCCAAATGATTTTTAGGTGCCCCATTGCCAGTGGCTTCAGTGACAGCTGAGCTCAGCTGTGAGGGCAGCCTGAAGCGCAGGGCTCTGCTGCTGCTCATCCATGGCAAGACCTACTCCAGCTGTGCCCAGGAAAGACACACAGACCTGGGGTTCTTCCTATGCCACCTTCACATCCCTGTGTGAAACCCACAGCCTGTCCTCCCTCAGCAGTGTCCTCAGGGGGCTCTGTGCCCACTTGCCACGTCTTGGTGTCACCCAGTAGATCACCAGTGTGAAAAATGGGTCTCTCCACCTCATTGCAATGCTGCCCAGGTGGCACAGTGTCTTCATCACTGTCCTCTGGGTTTATCCATGGATTGGCACCACCAGGAAAAGCTATTTTTTATGCCTCCTCCATCCTCATCTGCTGCCAGGCTTTCTGCTGTGCCTGCTTTTAAGTGTCTTGCCTTGGTATATAGTTATTTACAGCGCCTGTTTCTGCTCTCCCAACAGTGTAAATCAAGATTAATTCCACTGAAGTTTATGGAGTTACGCCAGTGTAAAACTGACTGATAAGAGATTCAGGCCACTTTCATTGGGTTTGTTCACTTGTTTGTTTGAAATTATATGTGTTGCTGTGGAATGATAAAACGTGGGGATTCAAAGGCAGGTTCACTGCAAAATGCAATTCAAAAGGTTTCTGACTTCCCTTAATGCAGCAAAACAATCAGTGGGGATTGTAGTGTGGAGTGGGATCACGGAGTTTGGAGGAGGAGGAGAGGGAAAAAAGGAAGCAGAGAAAGAGGGGGGAACAATGGAGGTTCCACTGCACAACACTGAAGGCAGCAAAGGCAAATTGGGGGGCTGTGAGAAGTTTGACATAGATGGCAATTTGTGGTGTCCATCAGAATAAGGCTGGGTGGTTCCCCAGGTCCCTTCAGTGCTGGGTTCTGGGGGGACCCACCAGCTCAGAGCCCAGATGGACAATTCCCTATATTTTGCAAATTTGTCTTGCCAAAGGGCCCAAGGCAAAGCAAGGCAGTGGCAGGGCAGAGCAGCTCCTGGGGTGTTAAACCCTCTCCAAAGAGCTGGTGTCTCACCTGTCCTGGTGTTTGCACCCAGACCCCATCTCTGTTAACAGCAGAAACTGAGGTGTTACCCCGTGCCAGGATCCACCATGTCCCAGGGGATGTGACATGGAAACCCCACTGTTTTGTCTCCTTTATTTCTACAGAGCAAATGGCCTGTGGATAAACAATTCAAGTCTCTTTCTGTGTTATTTCTAAGGAGATTTTTAGCTGACATCTGGTTTCATACAGTGTGAATCAAGGCACTTTCCCCTCTTTGTGGGAACTGTGGCTCCCTTTCTTTCACCTCCTGTGCAACGCACACTCACCCCACTGAGCTCCTCTCCTCCTTGCCAGGTGTCTGCTTGGAACATCCTGTCCTCCAGGACCTCCCTCAAGGCATGCCAGTGCCAACAGTTTGGCTCCTTGAATGCAGAGATGCTTCCCCTGAAGAATTCCAAGCTGTTCAACGTTGGCTTTGCTCTTGCCCAAGTATTTTTTATGAATCGAAACAGTGAGATTCTGTTTTCTGTGGCTGTTAATGAAGAAATTCACTCTTTACATGAATGTGTCCATGTCTTCAGCAATTTATACCAATTTCAGAGTGATTTACTTTCTGTATCTGTTTACAGACGTATGTTTTATGTCTTTCTGTCAGAGAATGTTAATTGTTTTGCAAAATTGAGGTCAGGGAGAGACAGACTTTGGGACTGCCTATGGTCTCTTGGGTGAATGACCATGAGGGAGTGTTTAATTATGTGACTGGGCACAAGTAGGTGGTACTGGGGTAACACTGTGATGGTTTGATGTTTCTCTCATCCTTCAGCAAGTGGCTCCAGGGGCATGTGCAGGGAAGGGAACGGAGCTGGGGAAGGATCTGGAGCAGCAGGAGGGGCTGAGGGAGCTGGGGGGGCTCAGCCTGGAGAAAAGGAGGCTCAGGGGGGACTTTCTTGCTCTCTGCAACTCCTTGACAGGAGGGAGAGCCCGGGTGGTTTGGTCTTTCTCACAGCTAACACGAGACAGGACAAAAGGAGTCAGCCTCAAATTGCAGCAGGGAAGGACTACATTGGATATTTGGAAGCCTTTCTTCCCCAGAAGGGTTGTCCAGCCCTGCCACAGGCTGCCCAGGGAGGTGGTGGAGTCACCATCACTGGGAGTGTTCAGTGTGTGAATGTGGCCTTTGGGGACATGAGTTAGAGGTGAACATGGTGGTGCTGATGGGTTGGTGGTTGGACTCGATGGTCTTAAAGGTCTTTTCCAGCCTTAATGATTCAATGACCCTGATTCCACCTGGATGCCACCCAGGTTGTCCACTTTGGTGCTTGTTTTCCATCCTCTTGCTTGTTTGGTGAGTCCCTTTTCTGACTGCCCAGGGGTGGTGGAGGCAGCAGTGGGTCTGTCTGACCCACACTGCTCACCTGCAAGGGGGGTGCTGCCCACCCCTAAATGTGCTCTGGGATCCCAATCCCCTGAGTCAGATCCACGTTATCACCAACCAAAGGATCAAGTTGTGCTTTAAAAACCTGGGGGGTTACACAGAGAACTTTTGGTAGGTCTTTCTCCACAGGCCCAGCACCCTCAGCAGGTCTGCAGGTGACACCAAGCTGAGGGGGCAGTGACACACCTGCAGGACAGGGCCATCCACAGGGACCTGGACAAGCCCCAGAAGTGGCCCCTGGGAATCTCGTGAGGTTTAACAAGGCCAAGTGCTGGTGCTGCACCTGGGGCAGGACAACCCTGGGATCAATCCAGGCTGGGGATGAGCAGATGGAGCAGCCCTGGGAGAAGGACCTGGGGGGGCTGGTGGGGGAGAGGCTGGACATGGCCCAGCCCAGAACCCCCCATGCCCTGGGCTGGTCCCACAGCGTGGGCAGCAGGACAGGGGGGGATTCTGCCCCTCTGCCCCTCAGGTGAGACCCCACCTGCAGAGCTGCCCCCAGCCCTGGGGCCAGCACAGGAAGGACATGGAGCTGCTGGAGAGTCCAGAGGAGGCACCAGGATGGGCAGAGGATGGAGCAGCTCTGCTGGGAGGAAAGGCTGGGAGAGCTGGGATTGCTCAGCCTTGAGAAGAGAAGCTTTGGGGGGACCTAATTGTGGCCTTTCACTGCCTGAAGGAGCTACAAGAAAGATGGAGAGAGACTATTTCCAAGGGCTTGGAGGGACAGGACAAGGGGGAATGGCTTCCCACTGCCAGAGAGTAAGTTTAGATTAGGTACCAGAAAAAAATCCTTCCCTGTGAGGGTGGGCAGGCCCTGGCACAGGTTGCCCAGAGAAGCTGTGGCTGCCCCATCCCTGGGAGTGTCCAAGGCCAGGCTGGACAGGGCTTGGAGCAACCTGGGCTGGTGGAAGGTGTCCCTGCCCATGGCACAGAGTGGGATGAGATGAGTTTTAGGGTCCCTTCCAACCCAAACCCTTCTGTGATCTCTCTCCACCAAAGCTGTGTGGAGGTGTCCTCACAGACACTCAGCAGAGAAGAAGTTGGGGAGCTGTGCTGATGGCAGGACATCCCTGTGGTCTCGGGGTAGGTCCACATCCAAAGGATCCAAAGGGATGGTCCTTGCCTAGCAGAGGGAAATGAGCCTCCATTCACACCAGGCAGGGACAAAACCAACGCCAGACCTTTGCAAGCTCATCCAACACTGCTGTGTCCCAGTGCTCTCCTAAATAACCTTTCCCTGGGGTGACATTTCCCTCCCTGGCACTGCGCACATCCCTTTGTGCCCCACGAGCCCAGCCCCACGTCCTTCACGTGCCCAGAAGAGGCTCTTGCATTATTCCAGGGCCTTTCTCCCCCTCTCAGTGCTTGCCTGTGTAATGTTCTTCCCTTACAAATTTCATCTCGCTGCTCTGTGCATCCGAACGAGCCCGTGATGGAGGGAAAAAAAATTATAATGCCATTAAAAGTTATCATAAATTTCAGATCAGCATCACTTTTAATCCGATACACAATTTTACTGCCTCTATAAAGCAGGTGATTTGCAGTGGTCTGAGGCGTCTCCTGGCGCGTTTTACTTCTTTTTAAATTAAACACACCAACTTTGTGCTGAATTCAGAGTGCGGACATAAAAAAGGGGGTAAAAAGGAGAGGGAAGGGACATCAGATGGGAATTGCAATTGAATCTTTATATATGCCATCTTGGTAGTGTGGTACTAAATATAGTGCCAGGTAAATAGATGTGCTGAAATATTCAGAATAAAAAACAAATGTTCCAATAGCAGAGAAACTGAGCATGGAAAATGTTTCCCTTGCTGCTGTGCTTTAGAGGCTAAAATGCTGTTGTTTAAAGCACTGTGCTGGGAGAGCTTGTGTACCTCATGCATTAAATTATACACAAACATGTAGTTTATATTTCAGATTGTATATTATGTGTTTTCCAACCCCCCCCCCCCCCGCCAGTGGGGCGAGCAGTAAACCTGGAATATCCAATTAATATAAATATGACATTATGCCATTTGCTGATATGAAATTTTTAGGAGTGGAAATGGAAACAGACAACATTTCATGGAGAAATATTTGAAATTAAGATCAGAGATAAGGTAATTATGGGCTGGTGATGGACATTTCACCTGCTTGTAGGCCCATAGGTATCCCAAAACCACCTGCTGGGGTAGTCCCTCTCTCCACCTTTCTGCCCCACTGACCCCCAAATCTGGGCCAATAGTTTGCAGCTGCTCTCCTAAATATCCTCTGGAAATACATCCAGCCTTCCCTCAAAGGTCTTGAGGAGCTAAGAACTAGCTGGTGGCTTTACTGAGCTGCTCTCTGCCTTTAAAATGCCCCAAAATATTTCCCCAAGGTGATTCTGAAAAGGTTTATCCCTGTTGTGGCTCACTTAAGTTTTCTAAAATGACAAGAAGTAATTAAAGCCCAGTTTTTAAAATTCTTTTTCCAGTCAGTCATGGTCATATTGGCTCTTAAGGTGGATTCATGAGGCTCTGCAAGTCTGTGAGGTCAAAAAACTGACGTAGAGGAAGAGCATGGACAGAGCCAACCTCTTTCTTCCTCTCCCTCTCCTAGACTGGGAAATTTTATTTTCAATAAACTAACTTTTGACAGTGATAGCAAGAAGGTAAAACAGCCACATTTCAGTGAGAGGTTGTCACAGGAGCTCCCATTTCCAGCATGACCACTGCAAGAACCATTTTCCATGTGGTTTGGATGGATTGGTGTAAAACAACTGACTGGAGAGATCCAGCTCTAACTTACCAAAAAGAAAAAACCATAAACCCCCAGCCCTGAGGATGTGGCTGCAGAAAGCAAACCAGCAGTTAGAGAGATTTTAAAAAATATAGATGTTAGGTTGTTTTTTATCTTAATTTCCAGATGGACAGTTTTCCCTGCCAGCCCCTGAATGAGTAGGGGGACTTTTCCCTCCCTTCCCTTCCATGGGGTGTTTTCCAGTCATCCCTGCCCTGGCACAACCAGACACAAACTGGGATTTCTGGGGTTGTCCTGTGCAGGGCCAGGAGATGGATTGGATGACCCTTGTGGGTCCCTTCCAACTCAGGCCATTCTATGATTCTGTCATTTCCCAACTCTTTGCTTGTGATTTTTTCTGAGCAGAGCCAATTTACTTCCAAGCCATGGGCTCTGACAGCAGCTCGTGGTCTCCTGATTTCCATGCATGGATTTGATCCTTCAGCATCGCTTTTCCTTCCTCCCCTCAGCTGTGCAGCACAATTAGCTGCCTTTTCCCCACATTTGTCCCAGTTCAGCAGGTATGACCAGTTTATCCCTGTGTGGGTGTGACCAAAGCTGGGCATTCTAAACCCTCTGGGCCATTGCCCAGCAACTCTTCCCAATGGCCCATTGGCAGCAGCTGCCCAGGGCACAGCTGAGCCCTCAGCCTGGCAGCTGGCTGGGAAAGAAGCCTGGCAGAGGAGCTGGGAGAACTCCNCACCAAACCCCACTGTGTTTGTGCCCCAGGGGGCTGGGTTACACTGCTGGGTTTGGGGGTTAAAATCATCTTCTCTTTGTGTCATTGTATTTATTGTGACGTTTTTATTAAATTGTATCTCTGACTTATAATCTGTTTTGTGTTGGGTTTGTTTCTCCTGTCGGTTCACCTTTAAACCAGCACAACATCCCTCTGCCTTAGAGTGCTTTTCTATCAGGCACCACCCCTGCAACAGGCCCCGGGGGTGTGATATTTTATTTATTTAGATTTATATAATTAGAGGGCTGTCTATCCCTGAGTGGTGCCAGCCTGGTGCTGATGATGTGCTGAAATGCCACCGGGGTGAAAACCAGGGTTTATTTTCCCCAGGACTGACCCCATTCAGCAGCTTGTCATTGTTGCTGGCAGGGAAAACATCTCCAGATCTCAAAGCTGTGGCAGTTCGCTCAGGAGAACTGACTGGGGCTGGAAGGGGAGCAGGTTCCCTGGGGGGCTGCAGGTTCCCAGCTCTGTGCAGCACCCAAGTGGGAGATGCCAGGGGGCATTCCCAAAAATCCCTTCCCGTGCCTGGCACTGGCTGTTTCCTCCTCCTTGGTGTATTTGTAGGAGGTGTTAGACAGTTAAGGATTATTTGGGGAGGGCTGTCTACCCCTCACCTTTTCTTATGGCCAATGCCTGCTCAGTTTGCACATTCAGGGTTGGGATGACATAACCTTTAAGGTCCTTCCCACCCAAATCACCCTGTGATTCTCTAATTCTACTACTCCATGATTCCCTACAGCATTCTGGAAACCTTTGAGCCCCCATCCCACTTTTTCACAGTGCCATTTGTGCACAGGGCACCTTGGAAGGTCCTGTTTCTGCAGAGAAGAGCTGACCCTTGGAGATGAGTCCAGCAAAGCACAACTGGGGGAAAAATGGGGGGGAAAACAAGACTTTCTGAGTTCTCTGAGCATTACATTCTATTAATACCCCCTCAATGACCCCCACGATTCCCTCCTGCCCAAATCCTGCGAGCAGGCAGCGTGCGGTTGGAGCACATCCCTGCTCTCCAGCACATCCCCTGCTCTCCAGCACATCCCTGCTCTCCAGCACATCCCCTGCTCCCGTTGATTGCTGCCCAGAGGGTTCTCTGTGCCGTGTGGCTGACCGTGTACCTCCCTCTCTCTCTCTTTCTTTATTGCTCTCGATTCAAATTCAAGGCTTGTTTAATCAGCAGACATTAGCAACTCGACAGAAGTCTGGCTGGAAGGGAAAGAAGGGAGTGGGTATGGAGGGGGGGCTTGGGAATGTGCTGCTGTGGAGAGCAGGGGCTGCCTCTACCGCCTCGGTCTTCCTGGTCTGATGAGCAAGGAGAGGAACTGGGGGTGATGCTGGAGTGGGATGCAGGGAACCACCCAGGGACAGGCAGTGGGCTGTGCTGGTGCATGCCAGCAGGGTTCCCAGACCAGACTGCAGGCCCAGCATGAGCTTTCCTCCTCTCCTCCATGCTACAGCTTGCTGGGAATCTGGGGGGAAGATGTTTCCCTTTTCCTTGCGAAACGTGGCTTTCCTGGTTGCATTCCCACAACCTTGAAGGACTTCTCATCACCACATTCATTCACTGCTCAAGTGGACTACCCCAAAGTCCCTGCTCAGCCTTCCAGCCCCACTCTGCAGGGATGGAAGATCCTGAGATCCCATGGGAATCACGGGCTGATTTTGCCATAGGACACCTCTTGACATGATGAGAGGGAATTAATCAGAGAGACAACTCCACTTCCATGGGAAGGGAATGACCAACCATCCCTGGAGCACCATTGGCTTCTGCCACTTGCAGTTTGTTGACTGGTAAGATGTGAGACCAACTGGGAAAGAGTTTGGAAGCAAACACCCCAGCAAATATCCTCCAGCCAACTCTGCAGGTTCTTCTGTCAAGCACAAATTCTGCATGAATTTCCTCCAAGAGTTATAAATCATCAAGAGGGTTGTTTGCAGCTAAAATGTGTCCCAGCAAAAGGGTAAATCCTGTTTAAGAACATCCAGATTTCTCTACAAACCACCCTGCTGAAGGCTCTGGATCCATCCCATGGCAGCCCTGGAGATGGGAGTCCTCCTGGGATCCCCCAGGGACAACCTGGCTCTGTCCCATGGGACCACAGCACGTGGAAATTGGCTCATCACAGCTTCATTTTCTGTCCCTCATTAGCAGCCTAATTAGGGGGTTCTTTATGCCTTTCACATTCAGTGCTTGCAGTAGAACCATCTTGCTATTGATTGAGCTACAAAACTGGATAAACCCCACATAGTTCTGAAGGGAATTACCAAATATTTATACTGGGAGAGAGCTGATGCCATTGAAACAGTGAATTATGCCTCTAATTACACAGGCATTCATTTTCTGGTGGTTCAGCTGATTTCCTTCAATACTCCAGCTCAGATCTTCAGCTGGTATTTATTTTGAAGATGGAAAACAAGGCCAAAAAAAACACTTAAGAAAAAGAAAATATTTAGAGACTTAAAAGAATCCTTAAAATTCTGCTTTTGAGAAGGGGAATTCTTTGGGTGGGATTCACCATTCATCACTCTGAACTACTGACTTGGTTTCACCAGCACTTCCTGTCACAGAAAAAAACTACCCAGAGAAAGGGTTTGATACTCCTAAATCATTTTAATGAGACTTTGGCTCACAGGTAACATTTTCCTTCCACTTACATGAAAGAATATTATTTGTTAAAAATTTCTTCAGCTGTACTAAACCCGTGGAAAAATCTCACAGCAAACTGGAAGCAAAGTGGTGGGTTTGAGTCAAGCAAGGACCCTTGCTGAGGGTTTGCAAACTCATTTTGCAGTAGTTTAAGATATTCTCAAGCGCTTTATTTGGTTCTGTTTCAGGCTTTCAAGATGGAAATAAACAGGCAGAAAGGGACCTGGGGGGACTGAGGGACAGGAAGCTCAAGAGGAGCCAAGAGTGTGCCCAGGTGGCCAAGAAGGCCAATGGCATCCTGGCCTGGATCCAAAGTAGCGTGGCCAGCAGGCCCAGGGCAGTGAGCCTTCCCCTGGACTCTGCCTTGGGGAGG
>VWZD01003545.1:261017-273499 GCA_013396695.1 Sakesphorus luctuosus | reverse complement strand
TTCTTTGCAGAGAGAGTGCTCAGGCATTGGAATGGGCTGCCCAGAGAGGGGGTGGATTCCCCATCCCTGGAGGTTTTTCAGCTGAGCTTGGCCGTGGCACTGAGTGCCATGATCTGGTAAAGGGAGTGGAGTTGGCCCGAGGGTTGGACTTGATGATCTGGGAGGTCTTTTCCAACCCAATCCATTCTATGATTCTGTGATCTCCAAGGGGCTCCCAGTATCTTCACTGTGCCCAGAGAGAACTGGGATTCTGGATAAAAGCCAGAGTTTAGAAGGGATGCCCACAGTGGTGGGTGTGGTGGGGGTGATGTGCCGTGGCAATGCCATGAAATGCTTCCCAGGTGCCAGGAGAAGCATCGACTTGTGGCTGTGTATGTGGAGCAGACACATGGGTGCCTCTTGTCCAAACCTTTGATCTGGGTTGATTTTTCTTTCTTTATTGTCTGATTATTTGTTTTTGCTCTGCTTTCTTGCTTATCACCTGTGGGCTGTGCCCTGGTCCCACCCTGCCCTCAGCAGGGCTGGTGCCCAACATCTTGCTTCTGTCAGGAGGGAGGATGCTGAGGCCTAACAGACAGGAGCTGGGTGTGTTTTCCCCAAATAAGGATTCCAACCCCCCTGCTGCTCTTGGATTTGAGAGACACAGACTCAGTTGGGATGTCTGACCACCCAGACCCACGAGGCTGGATGGTGACGGGACCTGCACAGAGTGACCTGGGCTCAGGAGCTCCATCTTTTCAGCATCCTCTGATCACAACCACAATGGGGACTTTGAAATCCCAGACTGTACCCTGAGGATGCTCAAGGAATGATGAGGATCAAGGAGTGATGATGATGTAAGTTCAGCAGGAACAAGGACAGGATGAGGGGGAAAGGCTACAAACAGGAAGAGTGTAGGTTTAGATTAGGTATCAGGAAGAAATTCCTCCCTGGTAGGGTGGGCAGGCCCTGGCACAGGGTGCCCAGAGCAGCTGTGGCTGCCCCATCCCTAGAAGTGTCCAAGGCCAGGTTGTACAGGGCTTGGAGCAACCTGGGCTGGTGGAAGGTGTCCATGCCCATGGCAGGGGGGGGAAAGGATGACCTTTAAGGTCCCTTCCAACCCAAACCATCCTGTGACTCCATACAGGAGTACACGAGAAGAGAAGCAAAGATGTTGGCACATTTTGGGGCATCCAAGATCCCACATGGATGGTGAAGGACAACCCGCACTGACCCACCTGAGCCTTCTGAGATGCTCAGCCCTGAGACCAACTGCAGATGTGAGGGGCAGATCCTGACTGACACCAGGGAATGGACCATGTGCCCACACCTGGAGCTGGCAGGGGACTCTGCTCACATCCCAACAGCACCAGACACAGGACAGCACCAAGGAGAAGTTCCCTGCCTTGTGCAAACCACCATGGGGGTGCTTTGGAGGGGTGCCCACATGGCAAAGACACCCAGTAAGGGGCTGACACCCCCTTTCTCTCCCCATGCTGACAAGTGACCCCAAACAATCTCGGGGTCTGCAGACAGCACTGGCAGCTGGCAGGCCAGGAAATCAGGGGGCATGGGATGCTCCTTGCCCAGGCACTGGGTCCTGAGCCCCAGGACCCCCCTCCCCACCTCAGCTCTCAGCATTGCCTGTGTTTCTGTGGGTTTAAATCAGGTCCTTACTGATATTTGACCTGGGATTTGTTCTTTATTATTTTTTTCCTCCCCTTCTTTTTTTTTCCTTCTCTTTTTTTTTTTTTGGTTTAGTTTCTCTCTTAACAGGAAAAAATGATCAAAAATAAGAAAACAATCACTGTTTGAAAGTGAATGAAGGGCGCTTTCTCCCCTTCCCCCATGCTTTTTTCCTACTTTGACATCTCAGTGGTTTTTTTTTCTTTTAGCCGCGGTTTCTGGGATAGGTGATAACTGCCAGTAATAGGATTAGCATTGATTTCTTTAGCAAGAACAGAGATGTGGCAGTTCCAGCCATTTACTGAACTGCCAGCTTTGAAATATCAAAAAAAAGAAAGAAAAAGAAATCTGCAGAAAAAAAGCTTCTTGCAGCATTTTAAAGAAAGGAAAGCCTGTGTGAATTAAAATACACACATACACACACACATGCACACACACACACATCCCCAAGCACATGGAGGGTAGAAATATATATATTATATGTATATTATATATATGTATCTCGCTTGGTGCTTTTTTTGTTATGGTGTGATAAAGGATCAAAAGAACTGTCTCTGTTCTAAGCTTCAAGAAAGCCTTTTTTAAATTCATTTGGCTTTCTTTAGCTTTCACTTGCTAACATATTTTAGGAGCTAATCTTACATATTTACTATTGTATCCTGACTTTTTTTAACCTTGAAATTCAAGCAAAGACAGAATGAGAAAGGGGGGAATAAAGAAAGGATTCAGAAGAGAAAGAACGAGGCATGTGCCCATGGAAACCTGCACTGTCTCTGCTGCTCGGAGGCATCATGTGGAACCCACCCAGTGTTACCTTTGGTGGGGCTTGTTTTCTGCTTGCTGCTGGCTGGGGGGTCCTACAGGGATGTGGGTTTGAGGTGCACCCACCAGAACTTGGGTTCTGCCCTCAGTCTGCTGGGAATCTGCACCTTTGTGTCACCATCTTCGCTCAGAGCATTTCTCAAGGGCCAGAAACCAAGGTTGGGCCAAATCTGCAGTAGCTTAAAAACCGTAGTTTTAGGAGACTGGAAAGGTATTCCCCATCCTTCCCAAAATGCTATAGGGTATCATGTATTTAGTATCTACTGATCATCCTCTTGGACTTGCATTCAGCCCTCGGGGAAGAAGAAGGTCCAGCGGCAAGACCTGTGAACACAAGTGGAAGGTCACGTGCAAGGAGCGAGTGTTGGTTGGGAAGGTGCCTTCAGATTCCATCTCAGGGTTGTTTGTGAGCACAGTCCAGGCTTGAGGAGAGACCCTTTGCCCACTGATCCTCAAGAATCCCAATGTTGTGCCATTCAAGAGAAGACTCAGAGCTTGTTGAGAGAGCATTTGTCCTGTATCATCGTGTTGAGCTGATGAACCACTTCCATAGGAGCTAATCTTCATAGAATGGATTGGGTTGGAAAAGACCTCCCAGATCATCAAGTCCAACCCTTGGTCCAACTCCAGTCCCTTTACCAGATCATAGCACTCAGTGCCACGGCCAAGCTCAGCTGAAAAACCTCCAGGGGTGGGGAATCCACCCCCTCTCTGGGCGGCCCATGCCAATCCCTCAGCACTCTCTCTGCAAAGAAGTTTTTTCTGCTCTCCAACTTGAATTTCCCCTGGCAGAGCTTGAGCCCCCCGTGCCCCCTTGTCCTATTGCTGAGTGCCTGGGAGAAGAGACCAACCCCCACCTGGCCACAACTTCCCTGATGTGGCACTTCCAGACAGTGCTGAGGTCACCTCTCAGCCTCCTCTTCTCCAGCACAAACACCCCCAGCTCCCTCAGCCTCTCCCCACAGCACTTGTGCTCCACTCCCTTCTCCAGCCTCGTTGCTCTTCTCTGGCCCCGCTCCAGCTCCTCAATCTCTTGCCTCAACTCAGGGGCCCAGAACTCAACACAACACCCCAGGTGTGGCCTCCTCAAGGCAGAGTCCAGGGGAAGGCTCACTGCCCTGGGCCTGCTGGCCACGCTACTTTGGATCCAGGCCAGGAGCCCATTGGCCTTCTTGGCCACCTGGGCACACTCTTGGCTCCTCTTGAGCTTCCTGTCCCTCAGTCCCCCCAGGTCCCTTTCTGCCTGGCTGCTCTCCAGCCACTTTGTGCCCAGCCTGGAGCGCTGCAGGGCTTGGTGTGACCAAACATCCATGGGGTTGTTGTGGTGCAAACAATGATGCAGCATCCTCAGACACAGCACAAAGCTTGGAGCATGATGGAATTAGGCTCATTTTTCAGCTTCTAAACCAAAAACAACAGAGCAATCCAGATCATGGTCTGCAAGAAGAAAGTCCTCTCTGCATGAGGAATCCATGCATGACTTTGCTCTGCTCTCTGTTCTGGCAGCATCTCAGCTCCATACAGAGTTTGGGGTGGATTCCCATGTGAAACCAAGTTAAGAAAGGGAGAAAGGAGAGAAACAGATCCATTATTTGTAGTTGCACTCAGGATTCACCAAACGACATGCAAATTTAGCTCAATTGGTTAGAGAATGGTGCTAATAATGTCAAGCTCACAGGTTTGATGCCCATACTGGCCATTCACTCAAAGTTGAACTCAATGACCCTTGTGGGTCCCTTCCAACTCAGAATGCTCTGTGGTTTCTGTTCTGTTAAATGGTTTTGTTGTCACATGTAAGGGAATCTCTAGGAGGTGCTCCACGTGGTGGCCCCCAAAGAGGATATTCATGGACCCAGACAGATTTAGGTAGGGAGACTTCCCAATATTTTCTGTACATGAAGAGATCCTTCCAGTGAGGGACCTCTTGCTGCCCACCAGCAGCAGGTAAGGCCTGTGAGCTGTACCAACCCTCACCAGCCACGTGCCTTTTCCCATCCTGTGATTTGCCTGGAGTCATGTGTGTGTTTGCAGGGACACAGCCTGGTGGCTCACCAGCTCGGGGACATTTGCATTTCTGTGTTCTTATTAACAATCGCTCAAAGATCCGTGATGCTCATTTCACAGCCTCACCTTCATTGTGCCCTCTAATCCACATCCCTGGGGTCTGCTTCTGACATTCAAGCTTCAGAGCAGCTTACAAGCCTCTCTTTTTTTTTTCTTTTTTTTTTTTTTTAACATCCAACTGCCAAAGGAATTATTGTTCTCATTTTTTCTGCAAACACAGACCACTTTTCTCTGCCACTCCCCTCCTTAAAATGCTGAAAGACTTGCCATGGTGACACCACTATCCCAGGAATGTTGGGGCTGCTGAGCTGGGTGGGCTCCAAACCCTAAAGCATGGAGGCTCTGGGAGTTTCTTCCAGCAAAATCAGTAAAGCAAAACACCCAGTTGCTCTGGAGGTGGATGGAGGAGGGAAGGGGTTATTGGATGGAGTCCTCAAAAGCACGGAAATGCACGAACCAGGTGCTCTTGGGTGACATGGAAGAGCCAAGAAAGGAGATGTTCAGGTGTGGGAAGCTGAAAGCGCAGTGTTATCTCATCTTTTAGGGAGTTTGGTGTGAAATCATAGAATCACACAATGGTTTGGGTTGGAAAGGACCTTAAAGATCATCCTTTCCACCCCCTGCCATGGTCAGGGACACCGCCCACCAGCCCAGGTTGCTCCAAGCCCTGTCCAACCTGGCCTTGGACACTTCCAGGGACGGGGCAGCCAGAGCTTCTCTTGGCAACCTGTGCCAGGGCCTCACCTCCCTTATAGGGAAGAATTTTTTCCTACCATCTCTTTACACTCTTGTAAGAAGAAGCTTCCAGAAGTGCTGGGAAGAGCAGTTTCAAGAGTGTGCCTGGACTGACATCAGAGTTGTTAGAAAAAATTGCAAAGACCAGGTGTTTGTTTTTTTCTTTTTCTGTCCCCCAGCCAGGCTGGCTTTGTTGGATGGTGTGACCAACACTGTCATGCTGCACTTATATCCTTGAGCATCCCAGTACAACCATGCTGATGCCTGTTCCAGGTCTGAGGGTGTTTGTACCTGCTCACCTCTTTCTATCAACCAACCACCCTGGATCCAGCTGGTGGCCTGGGAGGTTTCCTGATGTTGTCTCCAGGGAAATGACAGCTTGGTTTCCTGTCCTGGCTTGTGCTGCACCATGATGGCTGCAATCCTTCTCTCCCTACAGTCTTCTCCCTTCTGCTCCATCTTGGCTTTGCCCTCCTTTCTCCCTTCCTCATATCTAAGCTGTGCAAGGGGCTCTGAAAAAGGGAGAGCCTTGACCACGTGGCAGTGATCTTCCCAATGCTCCTGAGATATCTGCAAGGCTGAACACACCTGAACCTTTCCCTCCTGCTTGGAGAAATGAGAGCACCATAAACATCTGGGCCCATTTAGACATCTCCATCTAGCTAAGAACCTACACTGTGAAACCAGAGAAACAAGAGCCCCATAAACATCTGGGCCCAAGTAGACATCTCCACCTCAGCTAAGAACTTACACTATGAAACCAGACAAGTCTACCATACTTTTTCCAGTTTCCAGAAGCTTCCTGACTGCTGCCATCAATCTAGAACATTTCTTTCAGCCAGGGGCCTCTCACAGCCCTTGAAAGAGCATCTTTACTGTGGTTCTGTGACTTAAGTACTAGCTCTATTCTGCCACAATCTCCCAATGCTGCCACTCCAGTCTAGACCAGTTCAAATGTTCTTTTCTGTTAATCCACAAATATTTAATGCCTGGAAATGGAAAGCCAAAGAAACAGGTTATAATTAACCTTTTTCTCCGCTTGGACACAAGTCCAAGCTTTCCAATTCCAGCCCCTCCAATTACAGAGGTGGCACTACAGGACATCCATTAGTCCTTCCTGGCATTCTCTCAGTTCAGGCAATCATTTTCTATCTATTTCTCTTTAATTTTCTGTAATTGTCCATGCCATAACTTCTCTGCACACCAGGGAAGACTTGGAAAAGGGAGCTGTGCCAAACTCCCTGAGGGATCCCCACCTTCCCCCTCTCCCCATGACTGTGCCAGGGCTCGGGGGTCTCCTGGGCTGGGTTTGCTCCTGGCAGCTTTTGGCTTCATGGCTTATGCTGGTGGTCAGTGCCTGCCTTTTTTATGTCCTTGAGAATGTTTTTACAGAAACCTGCTCTTCAACAGTGCTTAACACAGGGCCAGGGCCTGGCACAGCAGCTCCATGGGTGACCAGGACATCAGGCAGCTCCTCTGAGATGTTCCTCTCTGGGTCCACCAAAACCCCTCAGTGCACTACCCAAACTACATTGAACCTTGTTGCAGGCTGGGGGTTTCTAGGACAGCAGGGCCAGCAAAATCCTGGGAAAAGTGAGGTGGAAAGGACCTTGGGATGACTTTGCAGCAGCACCAGCTGAAGGGTTCTGCTCCAATCGGGTAGTGGTCATGGGGTTGAAAAGACACCTGTGCCAATGCAGGCACCACCTGCTGCCCCAGCAGCCTGGCCTGGCACTGCAGCCACCTCGTCCCTTCAGATGCAGCCTCAGCCTCTCCTCCTGTGGTTTCAGCTCACTGCTATTTATCTTACCCACCAGGAAGAAAAGCTCTCCCTTCCCCTTTCCATAAGCCTCCTCTGTACTGGGAGATGATGGCAACAGCCCACCTCTCCTCCAGCTGAGCAACCCCACCTTCTCCAGTCTTTTCTCATTGTTTCCTGGGCTTCCGATAAATCCCATCTCTGTTCTGTGGACTCACTGTGAAAAAACACATCATGCATTGGAAAACGTTGAGTCAAACTCAGCAGAAGAATTGGGTGAATTGGTTACAATTTCAGGAAAGTCCTTCATTTTAACAAGCTCTGAATGAAATTAAAGTGTGTGTTTCCTTTTTTTCTTTGAAGTGCAACTCTCTGATTCTTCCAGATGAAACAATGATTCACTGAAAAAAGTCCTTTCTTTTAAACTGTTACCTATTTGGATTGAAGATATTCCACTTGCAAAAAGCAGGAGACCTGGACAACCAGGGAGGCTCCTGAGCCCTTTGGTGTGACCCATTGGTATTGGAAAGCAATATAAGTAAATAAATGAAAAAAATAGAGCAAATAAACCCAAATCCTACTCAGAGGTTTCCCACAGGTCTTGGTGAAATCTATCCAGACTTAAACCCAAATCCCATTCAGAGGTTTCCCAAAGGTCTTGGTGAAATCTATCCAGACTTAGATTGCTCCAGATGATAGTTGGTCTAAGAATTCCAAACACATCGTGAACTTCCTCACTTGCTTCTTGGAAACTCCATGGCCTTGAATTCAGAAATAAGAGTTGACTCTGAGGAACCAACTTCTTCCCAGCTGGAGTTTGGAAGAAAAGGATTTGGGATTTGGGAGAGATGTTTTTTTTTCCTCCTAGATGGGGATGCACATCTGGGTCATTGGGGCTACAAGGTGTGGGAATTCCCTTTCCAGCCTTACCTGGTGTCTCTGTGGCCTGGTGTGACCTGGGTGCCCCAGGGAGTTCCATCCAGAGGGGTGAGAAACCCCCATCCAGAAACACTGGGATAGCCCCACAGGGTGGGACACGCCACCATTCCCAACAAAATAAATGGAAGGACAAGTAGCATCCAATGTGGCATAACAAAGCACTGGGAAAAGATAGGAACGTAAAGAAAGAACCTATAGAGCAAACTGGAGAAAGGGAAGAGAACTAAACAGGAATATACAGTCAGTTAAGGCTTGCAGGGAAAAGATAAGGCCAGCTCAGAGAGCAGAAAGGCTTAAGGGGAATAAAAAGAGCTTTTACAATTATATCAGGGAAAAGGGAATACTAGAGAGAAAGTAGTTCCATTAATAAATAAAGAGGGAGACAAAATCAATGGTGTTGCTAAAATGGTAGAGCTACTGAACTCCTTTGCTCCAGCGCTATTTAACAAGGGGAGAAGAGAAGAGGAGCAGAGAAGTTATAAAATAATGAGGGTTTTGACAGTGTGACTCTTCAGGGGAAAAGTGGTTTGAGGGAGAAGGCACCTTGGAAGGCGCAGGATGAGGCATAAAAAATAGAGGTGCACGCCCAGACCTTTTGGGAACTGCTCTGTTAAATCGTTGGCAATTACTGATGGAGAATAACAGGACAACAGGTAATGATGGTCAAGTTTGATAGGGATGGTTTTTATTTTAAATGACCATCCTCACATCTACTGAATGTGTTGTTCCACTCAGCAGTGAAATGTCTCCCGTGTAAAATATGGGAATATTTAACAATGAAAAGCAGTTGAGCTTTGAGGAGAAAACCTGTGGACAGCAGTGGGAGTTTGCTGTGGCTTAGTTTGCAGGCAGAAAAAGGCTATGGATTAATGTTGTTACTTCCTTAATAGCCCATCCCTGTGAGTGAAGGAGCAAAGCTAGGGCAGAGTCCAGGGAGATGCTGGGTCTGGCTGCAGGATGGAGCTCCAGGTGCCTCATGGCCTTGCCAATGCCGTAACATGTGACTTTGGGATGGGAAATGCTGCCTTCCCACCCTTTACATAAGGAGTGACAAGAGATTAGCTGGAAATTCAGGAAGAGATAAGGTAATCAAAGGGAATAAAGGAAGAAGTTCATCTGTGAAATGTCTGAGAGAATCACAGAATCATAGAATAGAATCACAGAATGGATTGGGTTGGAAAAGACCTCCCAGATCATCAAGTCCAACCCTTGGTCCAACTCCAGTCCCTTTACCAGATCATGGCACTCAGTGCCATGGCCAAACTCTGTCCTGGTTTTCATCACCATGGAGCCTTCCAGGGAATTTAGTGGAAAGGAAACAAAGCACTGCAAAATGCTTCTGAGAGCTCCATTTCTGAGGGAGGAAACCACCCCATTTGGGTTTTTTTCCTTAGCTTGCCAAGGAATCTGAAAAACAAGCAACGTGTCAAGAAATGGTGCTTACAAAAAATCAGGTTGTATTTTTTTTTCCTTAACAGAATATGGGTATTAAATCGCTATTTTTAACTCCAGTAATTTATTCAATTGATATTCAAACTGGAACAATCATGCTGGTTTGTCATTTGAGCCACCCACTGCAAAAATGCATCGCGATAGTGGTGAAATGAGGAAATGGGGCTCAGATAAAATGCACCCAGGAGTGACTGACAGGTGCAGGGCAAAGCGGCTGAGCTGCTTTAGTTCCACATGCCAAAAAAATCGGAGCCATCCTTCCCATCCAGTGGTTGGCCAGAGGCAGCTTTCCCAGAAGTCTGAGGCATTTCAGCTGATCAGTTCAGCTGATAAATTCAGCATTTTGGTGGCTAAATTTTGGAAAGACAATCTTATAATGCCAGGCTTGTGTCCTGCCGTCTGCAAGTGCCTGCCAATCATTGCCATTGGTGGAACTGGGACACCGCCCCACGTGGTGCTCAGCTCCTTGCTCAGGATCCAACTTAGGGCTTGGTGCCCCAGTTCAGCAAGCTGGGACCAGTTTATCCCTGTGTGGGTGTGACCAAAGCTGGGCATTCTAAACCCTCTGGGCCATTGCCCAGTAACTCTTCCCAATGGCCCATTGGCAGCAGCTGCCCAGGGCACAGCTGAGCCCTCAGCCTGGCAGCTGGCTGGGAAAGAAGCCTGGCAGAGGAGCTGGGAGAACTCCCCTCCAGGGACTCCTTGGCACCTCCACACCCACCTGAGGGCTCAGCTCTGCTCAGGGGCCAGCAACCATTCCAAAATCCCCCCTGACTGCCAGAGTCACATCCCCCAGTCTGGAACTCCCTGCCCTGGGGGACCCACTGGGGGCTCCCACCTGCACCTGAAGGGATGGAATCTTGGGGTGTGGGGACTTGGGGAACCATTTGTTGGATCCAAAGGAGGAGCAGACCCTGGACAGGAGGAGCCCACCCCTCTGGCCCAGACTGTGCCATCATCTGCACCAACAGGTTTGTCCCTTCCTTTTCCTTTGGACTCGGGGGAACCACGTGGGGCTCAGCACAGGGGCCACCAAACCTCACTGTGTTTGTGCCCCAGGGGGCTGGGTTGGACTGCTGGGGTTTGGGGGTTAAAATTAATTTCTCTTTGTATCATTGTATTTATTGTAATATTTTTATTAAATTGTGCCTCTGACTTATAATCTCTTTTGTGTTGGTTTCATTTCTCCTCCTGGTTTACCTTTAAAACAGCACACTTGCTTACTCATCTGGGGCCATCAGGATCATTTCCCCCCATTCTCCCCACCTATCTATTTGTTTATTTCTTTTGCATCTGTGTTCCTCCCCACAGAGAAAGGTGAAGGTTGTGGACTCCCCATCCCTGGAAGTTTTCAAGGGGGTTGGATGGGCCTTGGAGCAACCTGGTCTAGTGGAAGGTGTTAGAAGTTGGAATGAAATGAGCTTTAAGGTCCCTTCTGACCCAAACCATTCCATGATTCTATGATTCTTGGGGCTCCTCAATGGGAATGGAAGTTGTCAGCACTTCCCGTGCTGGGCCACATGGCAAGAATTTTGGGGTATGATCGATGCAGCCTGAACCTCTGATAACTCAAAGCCATTGCAACGATTCTGCTGCCAACTTTGCCCCCTCCTGGAGGACCATCGAGCTTTGCCTTCACACAAAGTGCCTCTCAAAGGAATGTGACCCTTGCTGCAGCCACGGCTGCTCAGGCATTTCTGGGTTGAAGCAATTCCCCATCACAAAAAGGCTTCTTGCCAAGAATCAACATTTTCTGTGGGATGATCGATTTTCATGGAATTTCTTTCCAGGAAAATGAAATGAAATGCTTTCTCTGGTGACAAAGTTTATCTCTGCATCTGCCTCAGAGGCTCACAGGCTTCCCAGGAAGCCCAGGTAGGAGTTTAGGGGGAGTTGTCCATCACAGTGCATGATGGGGGGTATTTTTGAGTGAGTCCTGTTGAAGAGCAGATGGGTTGGGATCGGGGGCACCTATAGGTCACAGAATCTTTAACTGGTTTGGGTTGGAAGGGATCTTGAAGCTGATGTCCTTTCATCCCTGCCATAGGCAGGGACCTCTACCACTGTCCCAGGTTGCTCCAAGTCCCATCCAACCTGACCTTGGACGTTTCCAGGGATGGGGCAGCCACAAGGAAGAATTTCTTCCATATACCTGACCTAAATTTTCCCTCTTTCAGGTTGAACCCATTCCTTCTTGTCTTATCACTCCAGTTCCTGATGAAGGTCAAGCTGGAGTTGACCAGGACTGTCATTCTGAATTGCAATGTCCTACCTGGTATGTTTTTCTCAAATTTATCTTTCAAGAGAAGCTTCAGGATTTTGCCGTTCAGCCTGGCTTTACTATAAACCTGACTTAAAACGTAGAAACCTTCCTCAGGATGAAGATTTATACATTTTGGCCATCTCTGTTTGCAACAATCTTCCTTAACAAGAGACAAATGAAAGCCTTTTCCTGCCAGTAATCCCATATTAGTAAAACTAGCTGGAACATGGTGGAGAACCTTCCTGCTGTCTTTGGTGGAGGTTGTGAGATGCTGAGACTCCGCTGTGTTTGTTCCTGTGCTGTTTGGAAGCTGTTTGGCCCCAGTCCAATGTTTCTGCTGGGGGACCTTGGGGTAGCACTCCCCAAACCAACGTGAGCAGTGGAAACTGCTGGAAGCAGAAAGGGGTGGATAAATGAAGAATGAGCATCAACTCCAAACGTCTGTGGAGGCTGAGGAGCAAAGGGGCTGTTTCATCCACCTGTGTCTGCAAAAGGCTACACCAACCCCCCCCCAAATGGGGTAACCACCCCTCATTCCCACACTGGGTACCCATCTGCCAGGTTTGTGGCAGAGCTTGGAGGTCAGACAGTGCTCCTGCTGGTGCTCCTCATGCCATTCCCTTCTCCTCCCCCGTTTCATTCCCCTCGCAGGAGATCCGTGCGGCGAGGGATGAATTTCAGCCATAAAGATTGCGAGACAGCTCCCGACTTCCCACCACAGCTTCCCAAAACGCTCTTACAGGGGTGCTGCAATCTCTCATCCCACCCATCCCAATCCCCCCC
>VWZD01003545.1:213465-260998 GCA_013396695.1 Sakesphorus luctuosus | reverse complement strand
CCCCCCCCGCCCCCCTAAGACAATGGCAGCCTCTCCCTGCCCGGCGCTGTCATTAAGGGACCATTAGAGACCCACTGGGCTCCCGCTGGGCTGCGTCAATGCAAGAGCTGTATTCCCTATTTATTTGTTCCATTTGTTTATTTGGCTGGACCACCCCATGAACCCGAGAGAAACACGCTGGAAAAAAAAATTACAGCAACGCCAACTATTCTGGGAGATACACGAGCCCCTCCATGTTTATCAGGTTGAGGGCACTGTATTTTGATGTCAATAAGCAATTTTTCCAGCCCGGTCTCCTGCCCGACCCTTTTAATCCATCAATATATTATTAGAGATAAAGTTGGTGGAAGCCTGCTGCAGTTAGAAGATAAATGACATCTCTGAAGTCAGGCATTAAAGACTAGATTAAGGCCTTGTGACACCGTTTTCAGTGCTCATCTGTGCACTTCTGTTCAACCTATCACACTGAGTGACAAGAAAGAAAAATAATGAACTGGGCCAAGGAAAGAAGAAGGGAAAAAAAGGCAGAAAGAGAGAGAGATTTTTTTCCCCCCCTAACACACAAACTACATCAGTTCACACTCAGGATTAGACTGTATTTAAAAAAAGGGGAAGGGGGGAGGCTGGAACTGGATGGCACTATACAGATTAAAATAGGAGAAAGGGGAAGCTGAATGAAGAATTGCAGTTTGGTTTTGTCCTGGGTTTATTTTATTATTTTTAAAAATTTTATTTTATTCCATTCTTTTAAATTTTTTGCTTGTTTGTTGTGTTCATTCCAGCCTTTAATTTCCTTTCCTTTCTTTCTTTAATTTTATTTTTTTTCCTTGCAGGACTGACCTAGTTGAGTTTACAGGATCCTAAGGGTTTTGTCTGGAGCTAAAGCAAATCCCATTTAGGACCAAGGAAATACATCCTTCCCAGAGACCAAGTTAAAACGTCCACAGACAGAGACCTCCCTCCCTCCCTCCCTGGCTCCCATTACCATCCTTTGTCTTGCTGCAGTTGTGATGCTTTATTTGAGTTGGCTGTTAATGCTGATTTTAAAGACACATGTGCACAGACATGGAAACAATCCCACTGCTCCTTCCTTCCTTCCCATGCCCAGCCTCTCAAACTGTTCTTACAGACTGTATTACAACTGCCCCTTTAGAGACCAGCCAAATACTGCCAAAGATGGGGATGGATGGGTATGAACCATAGCCTTTGTCCTCCCGAAATCTGGGTTCCTTCCAGCTGCCTCAGCCTTGGAGCAGCACTGATGCCTTGGCTGAGCATCCTCACACCAGTGCCAGCTTTCCACCCTCATGCTGTGGCAGGGAGGTCTTTGCCCTCTCCATGTTGGGGAACAGAAGATAAGTCAACTTGAGCATCTTTCTCTGCACTGGACCGAATTCAAGGCTCTTCCAGGCTCAGGAAGAACTTGTTTCTGATATTTGGTCTCCTGAGGGTGCCTTGAAAAAGGCTCCTCTGTGTTTGTGGGGCACCTGCCCATTGCTGTCACATCCTGGGGACAGCAGACCCCACCATGGAAAGAGGCTGGTCATGAAGGTTCTGGGCTCCTTTGGTGTCGGATCTGCAGGAAACAGGACTGGGATGGCAGAGTGGAGGAGGGAAGGAAGTAGAGCTGAGTTTGACCTCCCCTTGGAGCTGAAGGGAAGGGAAGGTTTGGGAAGGTTTGGGAAGGGAAGGTTTGAGAAGGTTAGGGAAGGGAAGGTTTGGGAAGGTTTGGGAAGGTTTGAGAAGGAAAGGTTTGGGAAGGTTAGGGAAGGGTTGTGAAGGTAAGGTTTGGGAAGGTTTGTGAAGGTAAGGTTTGTGAAGGTAAGGTTTGTGAAGGTTTGTGAAGGTTTGGGAAGGGGAGGTTTGGGAAGGTTTGGGAAGGTTTGGGAAGGTTTGGGAAGGGAAGGTTTGGGAAGGGAAGGTGCGGGAAGGTGCAGGAAGGCTTGAGAAGGGAAGGGAAGGGAAGGGAAGAATGCAATTGCACGTGGGGCTGGGCATAAGCCCCTCTGTGAACCTCATGACCCTGGCCATGACCCCCACTGCACTTGGCCTCTTCAACTTTAAGATTCCTAAGGTCAATCCCAGCCCTTTGGCAGAACAGGTTGTTTGGAAGAAGAAATATGTATGATGGGTTGTGATAATACCTGAAAACAGGGGAGAGACACCTTGTCAAGGGGCCTTGTCCTACCCTTTGGAAGAGTTTCCCCCAGCAAGGAGCCTGGTGGGAGACTCTCCGTGGTGGCAGAGCAGAGAAGCCTGTGCTGGATCTCTCCCATGATCTGACATTCCCTGCTGGGGTCCCCACTCTGTACATTGCTGCAGTCTCCTCCTTTTGAAGATACTTTTTAATGTCTTAAAAAAAAAAAAGAAGAAGAAGAAAAAAGATTACTTTGTTACAATCATTCAGCAAAGGGTTTCTGTGCCTGTAGAAAATATTAATAGACTATTATGAGGTCCTACAACTAATTTTTCCACACATATCATCTGTCTTTGCATGGTTATTAAACTCCAACAATATTTCATGCAATGCTTTCCTGCTAAATTAATTTGGTTTCTTCTTCTCCTGCTTCTTTTTTTTCCTCCTTCCACAACCTTTAAAATTAAATTGAATCTTCATAATTACGGCTTTTTTTGTTGTTCCTCATATCTTTTTCTTTTCAATTTTCCTATCAAAGTGGCAATACAGTTTAATAAAGATGTAAAGAAACAGAAATGAAAGTGTAAGGGACAGGAAGGGCTGGGCTGGGATCAGAGACAGAGGGCCCTGGAGGAGCTGGGGAGTTCTGGAGAGGGTGGGATGGAGGTGAGCAGGGAGCTGAACAGCACCTTTCTGGGCTGGCTCCAGCCCATGTGGAAAATGAGGTGGGAGAAGCTGTTGTTAGAAATGACTCCTCAGATGGGAGGAGTGTGTTCCCAGCAGGACTCATCCTGATTAATCCATGGGTTTGGGGGTTGGCCTGGTGCAGTTTGGAGTCACCTGTTGCTCACTGGAATCTGAGGTGGCAACAGGAGGCAGCCTTAGGACAATGCCCTGGCTTGCAGGAGGAAGAGTCCCATGTGCATCCAAATCTGGGGCTCTCCTGGGATTACCCAGGACTCAAATTCTCCCTCTGGTCTCCCTCTCCTGTCACCACCTCCCAAAGTCTGGGGGCAACCTCGGCAAGGAGAGCACAGCTGAGGAAACAAGACCTTTTTCGGAATGGCAGGAGGACCTGGCCCAAATCCCCAGGCCTGGAATTGCTCATGTCCTCAGACAATCTGCTGGAATGGGGCCTTTAATCATTTCCAAGTCCCCGCTGTGTAGAGAAGTTCTGTGGGCCTGGGGACAGGTCTTCTGCCTGGCAAAGTTTGGTCACACCACAGCTGACCGTCATTCCCTTTGTCCAGGATGGGTCTCTCCTGGGAGTTGCTCTCCAGGGACATAAATTGGTCAACATGCATTAATTATTAATCTTCATAAATCAGGAATTTATACTTTTTTTTTATTCTTCCTTTTGTCTGGGAAGTCTTCCTAAGGAAGACCTGGTCAACAGAGAAAAAGAATAGTTATTCTTGATAAGCTGTTCAACTGAGACACCAAAATAAATCACATAAACCAGGATTTTTCCCATTCCCTGGAAGCAGAATTAGCTAACTCTTTCTGGGAACTTCCCCTAGAGATGGATACCTGGGACTAAGAACATCACACTGGTGCTTTGGTAGCCAAATCACTGCCAGACAAACCTTGAACAAAGGAGAACTTCTGGGAAGGTCAGATCCACTTGGGATTGGGCAGACTCCAGTTGGCACCTCATCCTGCATGGGACAGACCAGTAAGTGACTTTTTCCAGAGGACAGAAGAGGTGGCCAGGCTAAGCAGAATCCACCTGCTGGGCTTGCCACTCAACCAAAGGGTCTCCAGCTGGTCCCAGATGATGTCCACGTTGGCCATCCTTGGTGAGAGCCCCATGTGCCCGTCCCAGCTCCCCCAAGGAAATGCCCGTTTCCATGGGATGACATGTGCACTCACCAATAGGTGGCACCAATGGAACGGGAATGTGAAACTCTATGCAAATTTTTCTGGAGCAGAGGGTGCTGGGAATTGTCTCCCACATGGCTATAGACTTTTCCACAAAGGAGGTATTGATTATATTCCACTGTCACTGTTGCTGGAATCTGGGAGGATGGTCAGGAAATGTGACAATAGGAATCAACCCAAACTGCTTGTGACACACTTAAATCTCTGCAATTTTGATTCAGGTGCACAGAGGAGTGTGAAATATTTAACATGTGTTTAATAAGGTGATCAGCTCCTAACTCAGGGAGGGAAGTTGTTATTCAGAAATGGTACATGTGATCAGAGGAAAACCAGTTTATCTTGAGTGAAGGGAGTAACCATTTTCCAGAGGAATCTCTGATTTTCTGGGCCCCTCAGTTCAGGGAAGAGATTGAGGGGCTGGGGCAGGGCCAGAGAAGAGCAAGGAGGCTGGAGAAGGGAGTGGAGCACAAGTGCTGTGGGGAGAGGCTGAGGGAGCTGGGGGTGTTTGTGCTGGAGAAGAGGAGGCTGAGAGGTGACCTCAGCACTGTCTGGAAGTGCCACATCAGGGAAGTTGTGGCCAGGTGGGGGTTGGTCTCTTCTCCCAGGCACTCAGCAATAGGACAAGGGGGCACGGGGGGCTCAAGCTCTGCCAGGGGAAATTGAAGTTGGAGAGCAGAAAGAACTTCTTTGCAGAGAGAGTGCTCAGGGATTGGAATGGGCTGCCCAGAGAGGGGGTGGATTCCCCATCCCTGGAGGTTTTTAAGGTGAGCTTGGCCGTGGCACTGAGTGCCATGATCTGGTAAAGGGACTGGAGTTGGCCCAAGGGTTGGACTTGATGATCTCAGAGGTCTTTTCCAACCCAATCCATTCTATGATTCTATTTCTGGGGTCACTGGATATCCAAGAGACATTTTGGTCCCAGTCAGGAGGGGCTGAACCTCCTTCTTTCAATGACTCCAGATGGAGGAAAAAGGAATTAAAATGTGAGCCATATCCTGCTCTCACTTGTGCAGATTTTGGACAATTACTGTTTTTCCTCATGACATAATCCCACCACAGTGTTCCAGCCCTCTCCTGAAAACTGGAGACCTCTACAATGTTTTGAAACTCACACGCAGAAAGGGCAAAATTCCATGTTAAAACTAAATTACACCATCATTCCTTGCCATTCCCATCACCACTGACAGGCTGGGATCCTGCCTTGGTATTGACATTTGGTTTATGCCACAATTTTTTTACAGTTTAAGAGCAGTAGCCTTGTTTCCCAGTGCTTTAAAGATGATGAACATTATCTTTCACATCCCTTTGCTCATCAGCCATGTGTTTATGTACCAAGCATCTGGCTACATTATTATTTATATTACAGGAGACTGCACCAAAAAAATCCCCCTCAACAACCTCGAAGGAAATCAAAACACATTTGGGCCAAACCGAAACGAAATGCTAATTTGTCCCCTATGAACCACTGCCATGGCAAAATATTTCCTGTTTATGATCATTCAGGCTCCTCATGCTAAGGTTTTACTGTGAGATTTACGGCCATGTTTGCATTTATAATACAAAAGTTCAAATCCAAAACTTCCTCAAATCATGACAATAGTCAGTTAAGGAATAATTTAGTGGCCAGAGCTGCAAAAAAATGGAAAACTAAGAGCTTTGGTAGTTTAAGGCTTGAAAAGCAATGCCAAGATGCATGTCAGTGATTCTCTCCTGTTTCTCCCATTGCTGCTGCCAGTGTTTCAAACTATAGTGTAGATGGGATGGCAGCAGGGGTCTGCTTTAATCAAGGGAGCTCAAGCTGCTCTAAATTGTGTGTAAAACCTGTTGCAAGTGGACCTGGACCATCTGTAGGTGTTGTCTGTGGAGGAGATGGAGGAAATACTGTTTGATGGTTTGGGGGGAAGGTGTTTCTGGAGCTGATTGGTCCCTCAGGAAGGAGGTGGCACAGAGGACAGCCCAGACCTTGTGGCTGGACAGGTCCTCATGCTTGGTCCTGGACCAGGCAGAGCTCAGGTGTTGCCAGTGTTCCTGCAGTTTTCCTCTCTCCTGGTTGCAGGTCTCAGCCAAAGTCACTTGCTCATCTCCACCTGTCCAGCCATGCCTGGAAACCAGGATGCACCAGCCATGCCTGGAAACCAGGATGTACCAGCCATGCATGGAAACCAGGATGTACCAGCCATGCATGGAAACCAGAATGCTCCAGCCATGCCTGGAAACCAGGATGTACCGGCCATGCATGGAAACCAGGATGTACCAGCCATGCATGGAAACCAGAATGCTCCAGCCATGCATGGAAACCAGGATGTACCAGCCATGCCTGGAACCCAGGATGCACCAGCCCTGCATGGAACCCAGGATGCACCAGCCATGCATGGAAACCAGGATGCTCCAGCCATGCATGGAATCCAGAATGTACCAGCCATGCATGGAAACCAGGATGTACCAGCCATGCATGGAAACCAGGATGCTCCAGCCATGCATGGAATCCAGGATGTACCAGCCCTGCCTGGAAACCAGGATGTACCAGCCATGCATGGAAACCAGGATGCTCCAGTGGTGCAATCCTTCCCTCATGCAAAATCCATTCGCTCCTGACCATGCTGAATTTTACCCCTGGGCTTGCGAGACTTTTCTAAAAAAACCCCTGGGGGTTCACCCCATATTCCCAAATCCCTCTTCCTTTTGGTGTGTTAATTCCTCCTGCACTCCAGCATGGCATCTCCCTGTCCTGCAGCCCTGGGATGTGCCATGATTCCCTCTGGCATCCGCTCGTTGAATTTGCTGACAGCACTCCTGCTCTCCCCCAGTGCCGACCGGCATCTTGGGGGAGAGAGAGCCCTCTGATTAAAATATCATCAGGAAAACAAACCACATAATCACGTTCTGCAAAAGCTGGTCCNCCAGGATGTACCAGCCATGCATGGAAACCAGGATGCTCCAGCCATGCATGGAATCCAGGATGTACCAGCCCTGCCTGGAAACCAGGATGTACCAGCCATGCATGGAAACCAGGATGCTCCAGTGGTGCAATCCTTCCCTCATGCAAAATCCATTCGCTCCTGACCATGCTGAATTTTACCCCTGGGCTTGCGAGACTTTTCTAAAAAAACCCCTGGGGGTTCACCCCATATTCCCAAATCCCTTTTCCTTTTGGTGTGTTAATTCCTCCTGCACTCCAGCATGGCATCTCCCTGTCCTGCAGCCCTGGGATGTGCCATGATTCCCATGATCCCACTTGCTGACAGCATTCCAGCTCTTCCCCAGCACTGACTGGCATCTTGGGGGACAGAGAGCCCTCTGATTAAAATATCATCAGGAAAACAAACCACATAATCACGTTCTGCAAAAGCTGGTCCATCACGGAGAGAAAAAGTAGAGACTCCCTTCCAACATAACCCAGCATCCTGGGAATGAGTATGCGTGTGTCTGCTGAGGGGAAAAGAGCGGGAGTGGGGTTGGGCACGAGCATTTGCAATCAGGTCCTCATCAAGCTTTGGATCTTGCTCCATTTTCTGCGCAGCATTTAACAAATCAAGGAAGAAATGCCCCTGCCTGGGGTCAGAGATAAATCTTCTACCCTGGACAAAGGGTAGATCTCCTTGTCAGTGCACTGATTTATTGTGACCTTATAGTCAGACTCTCTAATTTCTGCATGTGGCTATAGGTGCCACCGGTGATTTGTTTCCTCTCCCGATTCTCTCTGACTGCTCAAGAACAGGGACCGCTGGGGGCTCGCTGCCACCTCTCTGGGGACAAGGTTTGGGTGGCTGGATCTGACCTGAGGCAGCTCTGCAGGTTGGCTTTGGTGGGAAATGTGTTTGCTGTGCCTGAGAGTTGGGTACCCTCAGGTGCCTCCTGTAAGGCCATAGCAGACATGAAGGGTCTTAAACAGGTCCATGGGGAAGACCTAGACCAGACCTTTGGTCTTCCTCTCACTGATAGTTTGTGCAGGCACATGAGGCAGAGGAGCAAGTGCGTCTTGACTTGCCAACAGCGAAGAAGCAAAGTGCCACCATTGCTCACTCCAGATCCCAGTACAGATTTTCTGCCTGAACTTAGGTTTAGTCTCCACTCACTGGCCTTTCAGCCTTGCCCTGTTCTTCAACAGGAAGGTCCCCACTCAAGGCCTGAGCTCTCACTTCTCTTTCTGATGCTCTGAAGGAGTGAAGTTTCTCAAGCTTCTCACCATCAGCTCTTGTTCCCCAGCCCCTGAGCCACCCTGATGCCTTTGTGTCCTCTGCAGCTGCACAATGTCCTTGGTGAAGCCCAGAGCCCACAGCTGGACATTGTCCTGTTCATTCCCAAGCCCAAACCCTCAGATAAATCACAGAATCATAGAATGGATTGGGTTGGAAAAGACCTCTGAGATCATCAAGTCCAACCCTTGGGCCAACTCCAGTCCCTTTACCACATCATGGCACTCAGTGCCACGGCCAAGCTCACCTTAAAAACCTCCAGGGATGGGGAATCCACCCCCTCTCTGGGCAGCCCATTCCAATGCCTCAGCACTCTCTCTGCAAAGAATTTTTTTCTGCTCTCCAACTGAAATTTGCCCTGGCAGAGCTTGAGCCCCCCGTGCCCCCTTGTCCTATTGCTGAGTGCCTGGGAGAAGAGACCAACCCCCACCTGGCCACAACTTCCCTTCAGGCAGTTCCAGACAGTGCTGAGGTCACCTCTGAGCCTCCTCTTCTCCTTGGTTGCCAGCCCTCACTGACACCCCCAGGCTCTCCACTGGCACTTTGAAGCTCATCCAAGCAAAGGGGTTCCCAAGGGTTGGGGGCAAATTTGGAAAGGAGACTCTTTCTTTGCCCTCACTGGGCATCTAAAGGGGTTCAGGCACTGACCTCTCCACATTCTCAGCTTGGTGGGTGTGCAAAGGTGGATGTGGCAGGAGTTTCTATTGCTGCCACTAAAAGTCTGGGTCTCCTTAAAGCAGCACAGCTTTTCTGCCCGTGCATAAATTGCCTGGTACCTAAGCTACCTAAAATGTATTTAGGAGAGCTTGGTGCAGCCGAACCCTGATTGCTGTTGGAACTCCCATCATGAATAATGGGGAGAATTTATTATATTGTATTTATTTTTGGAGGGGAAAAAAAAAACCCCTCATGGGGAAGGGCATTTATCTGTATTTTACACAGGGCTTTTAAAACACAGATCCTGGCAATGCAAATTCCCGTTTCATGTGAAATTCTTCCCAAGCACATTTTGTGCAGCAACCTCCAAGCCCAGCACTGCCCTATCTCTTCCCTCTATACAAACATACAAAGGGATAATAAAATAGCTAAGAAGCCAGAGCAGTAAAATTTCGTGCCCTGAGGGGAAAAATGGCATATATTGCCCTGAGCCTTTAGCTGAGGCCAAAATATATAGAGAGAGACTTGGGAACTATTTTCTTTCCTAGTGCAATATTTTACCTCTATTGCCCTCAGAACCAGTCAATATTTGTATAATATATATATAAAAATAACCTCAGATAGATGGATAAAACCTGAGCAAAATTCACCTCGGAAAGGCTTTTATTCCAACTGGAAAATTGCCCTGCAAATGTACTCAACACAATACCCACTCCTTCACTTGGAAGTGACAGTTGCAGCTGTTAACGCAGCCACATTATCTCATCTTGGGAGACAAATTTCAGGCTGTATTTCACTGTAGCCTCAGAATGTATATATGCCCTAAAGACTGCTCCAGCTAGATCTGTCTTGCTGTATAGATTTCAGATAGGGATGTATACTTCCCAGGGTTTTTCCCTTCCCTCTGGTTAGTTAGGGAGTGGTGGAGGTTAAGAAAACATCGCCCTGTTTTGGCGCAGGGGCAGGAAGCAGAAGGGAGAGGAGCCCACCAGCATCCTACTCCGAAGGGAGATGGATTCCTTGGAGTTGTGCTTGGCAGGTTCACCCCAGTGGTGTCATGGACACAGAGGTGAGGAGGGAAATGGCAAAGAGTTGTTAATTCCCAGCTTTTCTGTACCAATTCTCTTCCCAGCTTGGTGCCTGACTGCTCTGCTTTCTGTCTGGCTCCCGCTGGGATTTCCAGAGCTGCCCCTCCTTGTTAACCCCTTGTCCTGTTGCAGATCAGAACTGAGGGTTATGATGAGGAATTCTGGGACTGTCAGGAAAGAAAATATGTAAGTAGGGGGAGAAAAAAAATCACCTATTAGGATTTTAAATAGTCTCATGAGTCTCGCCATTATTTGAGACACTTAAGATCACTTGACAAAGCCCTGGAGAATATACAGAAAGCTAGACAGGGACCTTTGATGGATTTTTTAAACTATCTAATGCGCCTTTTCCAACTCTATCCACTAAAAAAAATGACTAATCGGTTGCTGTTCTTCATTACCACGATTATAAGAGTGTCCTGAAAGCGCCTGCATGTGAGATGTTGTCTGTTCATCCCAGCTGAGCAGCAGCTCCTGCTTTTTGCCATTCATTTTCCAGGCAAACATCTGTGCCAGGAGCTGTGGCTCCAGGACAGCATCTTGCAGAGGAGACCTGGTGTTCCTGCACTTTGGGGATGAGCAGACCTCTCTGTGGGGAGCTCAGGGCGGGTTGGTGGTGGGCATCACTTCCCAGCTCTAAGGCAGTTGCCCTGGGGAAGCCCTGGAGCAATAAGTCCCTCCCCTGGATCTGGGATAACATGGACAAGAAAGGCTGGTGCTGGCCAGGAGGTCACTTCTTCATGCAAATGTAGAAATCTGGGATTTTGGAAAGGTTTTTGGAAGGGGTGAAGTGGAAAGAAGTCTTTCTAGCTAGAAGAAAGTGCACCAGGGACAGGACCCAGGGAATGGCAGGGTCAGGTTGAATCTCAGGAAAAGGCTCTTCCCCCAGATGGTGGTGGGCACTGGCCAGGCTCCCCAGGGCAGTGGGCACAGCCCCAAGGCTGCCAGAGCTCCAGGAGGGTTTGGATGATGCTCTGGGGCACAGGGTGTGACTGTTGGGGCTGGTCCTGTGCAGGGCTGAGGGTTGGACTGGATGGTCCTTGTGGGTCCCTTCCAGCTCAGCACATTCTGTGATTCTGTGATCATCTTGGTGATTTTCCAGACCATGACTATGGCATGTGCCATCCAGCACAGTTTCATAGCACCAAAATCAGCCATCACATGGAGATGGAGAAGGTCAGTAATTATCAAGGAGCTGCCCCATCCCTGGAAGTGTTCAAGACTAGGCTGAACATGGTTTGGAGCAACCTGGTCTAGTGAATGGTGTCCCTGCCCCTGCCAGGGAGTGGTACAAAACGATCTTTATGATCCCTTCCAACCCAAACCATTCCATAATTCTCTGAAACCCCCTGTGAATGTCCAGGGGATGAGCCAAGGGAAACCAAAGCTGATGAGCAGCTGCACTCACACACCTCCTCCTCAACAAGGCAAACACAGCAGAAGTTCCTGGGCAGCTCTGAGTGAAGTTAGAAAAAAAAAATAAAAAAAACCCAAGGAGGCATTTTTATCTGGCTAATTTTCTTTCCCAGAATTAGTTGTGTGAATGGAGAAACCTGCTGGAGCAAGGAGTGAGAAAAGCCTTGGACAGAGTGGCTGCGCCTCCCAGGCCCTGAAATTTAAGATCTTTATAAATGATCTGTTAAAACTATAGTGACGATAAGCTTATGAATCATGATCTATATTAATCAGGGCTGCTGATACGGAAAGATTAATTGAAACGTGCAGTTCTACACAAATGATAAAGTGGTAACAATTTAATATCAGACAAGGAGAGTGAAGAAATTACACTCCAAGCTTCATGCATCATTACTATGGATATTAATATTTTACACAGCGCAACAGCATCGGGAATCATAATGAAAATCCATAACTAGTGCACAGACATGATTAAATACAACAGTCTTTAGGTGCTGTTTGGTGACGGGGGCTCAGCCATATTTCACTCCTGCTGCCGGTGATTCGAGTGATAGAGTCTAGACGTGGGTGATTAAAAAGTGTTCCTCCTAAAGGCTGTTAACCTTTTACTACTGAAATGAATTTCTTTGATTTTTAAATTATGCCGCTCACTCTGTGACTCTGTGGTGTGGCGCTTTTTTTTTTCTATTTTTTTTTTCCTCCCCCAAATCAAAACCTTGTCCAGAATATCAATGGAGTGGTTTCCCCAGGTAGTTGACGAAGCAGAAGTGGAGCACCACGGAGCAGAGAGGGGTATTTAAGGGTGGGAAGGAGGAAGGGGAGTGAGAGGGGGAGAAAAGAGGTTAAAAAAGCAGGTTTTCAGTGCTCGTCATTATAGTGGTGAATATATTAGATGCAATAGCGGGAGCTGCGCTGGGCCATAAAGGTTTTATCCACAGGAGTGTGGAATGGGAGCATTACTCACAGGCGGCAACAGCTCCGCTGAGTTATGCACCTCATTCCCAACCCACACCCATAAAAACTTTATGCTGCACCACGTCGTGACGTCTGCCCTGGCTGGGGGACTCAGCAGCTCCAGGGGGGCCTGGATCAAACCCCTGAGGGAAATGGGGAGGGGAGGAAACTGAGACCTGACTGACTCAGCATGGGGAAAAATAACCTTTTTTTTTTTTTCTTCCTTGAGGAAATGCTTGAAGACCTCAAGCCCACAGCTCGAAGAAATGACGTCTCTGAAGGAACAACATGGGGGCTTTCTGGAGAGAGGAGGAGGGTCCAGATCAGCTTCTATCACAGAATACCAGAATGTGTTGAGTTGGAAGGACCCACAAGGATCAGAGAGTCCAACCCTCAGCCCTTCACAGGACCAGCCCCAAGAGTCACACCCTGTGCCCCAGAGCATCATCCAAACCCTCCTGGAGCTCTGGCAGCCTTGGGGCTGTGCCCACTGCCCTGGGGAGCCTGCTCAGTGCCCACCACCCTCTGGGGGAAGGACCTTTTCCTGATATCCAACCTAACCCTGCCCTGACACATCTTCAGGCAATATGTCACTTCAGCTGCCCCAAATGATCAAATCTTAGAATATTAAGGGTTGGAAGAGACCTTAAAGATCAGCCATTCCCAACCCAACCTACCGCGGGCAGGGACACCTTTCACTAGACCAGGTTGCTCAGGGCCTTATGCAACCCGGCACTAAGCAATTCCAGGCCAGCTTGGATAGAAATGTGACAGATTTTTAGTCCAGCAGCTCATGGTCTGGTCACCTTGGACTACACTGGTGATGTTTTGAGGTGCCCCATTCTCATCCACAGTGCAGGAATGGGGGTGTGGTGTGGGATGTCAGCCTGGAATCCTGCAGTTTCCATGGCAGTTGGTGATGGGGGTGACCTGGGAGAGGAGGTGCAATATATGGAAGAGGGTTTGGAGATGCCGTATGACTCAGGCTGGTTTAGTTGGCTCTGTCTGAAAGCAGTCGTAGGTCTGTCTTGTGGCAGATAAAAAGTGAATCCACACAGATTTCCAGCTGGCACCACTGGAAGTTTCAGGTTTTATGGATAAAATAAACAGTGACCAGCTACCAGCAACTCCACCATGATCCAGTACTCCCCATTCCAATGGACATCTAGTGCCCACTAACTGAAAATACTTCCCTGTGCTTTGTAGAGTCAAAAGGTTTCACATTTCCTGGAGATCTTGCTTGAGGGCTGGTAGGTCCAGTCTCAGGTGCTGTGTCAGGGCCCAGAGGTCAGAACTCTCACCTTGTTTGGCTCATTTCTGGAAGCCCCACTGCTGGGATAGACTCCCTGATATTGTGCATAAAAAAAAAAGACATAAAAGAAAAGAAAAAATTAAAATAAATAAGAAGAAAAAGTGACAAAATTTAAAAAGAAATTGAAAAATAATAAAAAAGGAACTTTCTAGCTTGCACAGCTGGAGAAAAGTCCATCCATCTCTCCAGCTGTGGTATAGACAGTTGTGGTTCCTGTGCTTTAGACTTTTGTGCACTCAGTGCTTCCTGTGCTTTTGTTCCTTAGAAAGAGCCCTGATACAGTTTTTCTTTGTCAGGTGAAAGGAGAAACTGGAAGAAATTAGCATTTCCCAGATTTCTCTTCTTGGCTAAAACACCGACACATGAGCATGACCAGAATTCGGGTGTTCTTTCCCCTTGGGCTTTCATGACACACTCACTGGGAAGTCCCACCATCCAGAGCACAGGAGGACAATGATCCATGGCACAGATCAAAGGGTTTTGGGGATACTTAATCCTGGTTGTAATGTCTTGGATGAGAAATGGAGACACTGGGATGTAGAAAGACTTTCACTGGCCAAGGTCTTGAGTGTTAACTTTGGTTTGCTGAGAAATTTGAGTAGACAGTGCCCAAGACGTGGACTTGGACCTGGACTAACAGGGTCAGGACCCAAAAATAATGTGGGTACAACTCATTCCTGAGACAGAAGGATTCTGGAAAGCTTTGCCTGGGGGGAAGAGAAGAAGGTGGACAAATCCCAAGGTGATAGGCACAGCACAGGCACCAGGCCAGGGGACATGGCAAGGAGGTGGGAGTGGAAAGGAGGGTACCAAAGCTTTGGTGCTTCCCTTCTCACTTGAATTTGGGATCCTTTGGATGCACCACACCTCCCTCTCTCCCTCCAGAGGTTTGCAAACACAGGGCTGAGAGGAAGCAGCTCCTAATCAATGACATTAATTAATAGATGAATGGCAGGGAGGCAGAGTATTGCCCCACAAATGAAAAGCAAATCCCAGCCAAGGGAAAAACCGGCAAAACTGTAGCAATGTCGACTCAGTTCCCCTTGAGATTTGGCTCCAGATTCAAAGGATAGGCAGGCAGAGAGGGAGGGTGGGAGGAGGCGGGAGGGGGACTTGGCTCATATTCTGCTGTGACCCAATTCCATACAAAGCATCCTGTAACAAAACACGTCTCTATCTACAAAGTACAAGTAATCTTTGTTTTCAGTACAATACTTATCTGCATTTAGACCGACGATGGCAGTGCTTGGCTTATTTTCATGGATCCAGTTATCCCTTTTATCCCTGTGAGCGTGTGTTTGTGTGTGTGTGTGTGTGTGTGTGTGTGTGTGTCTCCTCCTCTCCATCCTCCTTGCTGTCTCCTGTGCCCGTGCCAGCAGAGCAGCACTTGGAAGGTGCTCTTCCACATCAGCAGAGATGCAGATTCTGAAGGTCAGTGGCAGCTGCCAGGCTGCCCAAATTCCTTGGTGCCTTGGGAAATGGTGAGCTTGGGATCTAGTCCTTGTCTCATCTAACCACATCCTGAGGAACCCTCGAGGTGCCACCAGAGNAGGTAGTTCTAGACAGTGCTGAGGTCACCTCTAAATGTGGGCACAAGGGGCATCAGTCTGTGGCCAATCCACTGTCTGAGCCTCTGTATCACCTCTAAGCTTTTACACATCCATCTCTGATGGTAGTTTTTGGCAGGGATGGGCTTCTCTTTGTCCCCACAGTGGCTCCCACCAAGGCAGGTAGGGCCACCTTCGGTCACTACTGTGGAGCAAAGACCACGCTGAGTGGTGTCTCAGAGTCCAATGTCCCAGACCCCCCAAACCAGCATCACAGAGGGTGGTCTCACACCACATCTGATTGTCCCAGTGGTGTTGGTTTCTCTGGCTGTGTTAAAGAGTGAAGGGGTGGCACCAACTCCCATCATGGTTTCCCTGTTTTTCCAGTCATGGAGATCACACCTGCAGAGTTCTCATCTCTTCAACTAGGAGGATGGAATTTAAAGGTTTTTCTCTTCAGGTCACAAAAGAAATGAGTTTCTAGTCTAGAAGACACACCATCATTCAAGAAGTCACCGGGCTAACAGCTTTCATATAGCAAGGAAGAGCCATTTTCTAGTGGAAGAACCAGCCCTGGGAAATTCCCTGGTCTTGGTAGTGCAACAAGTGTCACTGGAGAAATGCAAAGCCCCCTCAAAGTTTTTGAAAGCACTGAATCATGGCACAGCCATGAGAATGTTTGGATGCAGAGGAATTAGTCAGCTGGAATGGCCCTCCATGAGGGGACTCATCACTCTGCCACCAAGCATTGTCCTTCATGCGGTGTTTCTGCCTCCTCCCTCTCACCTCTGTCATCACACAGCACTCACACAGTCCCCATCAGTGAGTTTATGGATATTTCAGGAGTGTCCCTCATATTTCCCAGAGGGGGAACTAAGATGTGGGCAGTAGGAGGCCAGGAAATGAGTGTTAAGGGAGGTTTTCATGTACAACCAAAAGCAGAACCAGGACCTGTGAAGGAGATTGGAGGGTGCACAACTGTTTAATTGAAAGTACACACTGATCTGAGGACTTCTAAGTGTCCAAGTGGCTGTTTGAGGGCTGACCCACCTCTGTGGTACTGATTTGCCTCTATCCTTCAAATCCTGGCCTTGTCTTTAATTCACATCCCTTACTTTCCTACTTTAATATTTCCTATATCCAGCTGCTACTGAATTCCAGTTTTTTTCCTTACATTTCACCCTTGGTTTTCATCTCTGAGTGCAGCCCCAGAGAGTATCTCTATATTAAACAAGAGTAAGAATAAACACAGGATGTAATACATGTAATTCCATCGTAATCATGTGTTTTACAGGCAGTTGACAAATTTACTCAGCTGGAAGTAAATATACTCCTCTCCCTCCATGCAAAGGCCTCTGTTTATTTGGTAATCAGAGCCACCTCCTCCCCTGAGAGCCCCCTGAACTGCAGCTGATAGGCAGATGACTCTCTTGTTCTAGTCATCCCATGTATTTATGTATTTCCACCTGGTCATTCTTCATCCCTGGAAATCACTTGAACTGCCTGTCAGTTTTTGGAAAAGGCTCTCCTTTGCCCTATCATGGAAATAACAAAGTTTTTGGACCTCTGCTCATGCCTGGGTTGACACAAAAATGGGGGATGTGGTTAAGGCTGAACATGATTTTCAGCTCCAAGATTTTCACTGCAAAGGAATCTGTTCCCTGGAAATAAACTGGTATTTTCAGTGTGTTATCCTGGTGGAGTCTGAGGTTTCTGGGCAGATTGTGGGGCTGTGTAATGAGGCAATTCTTCAGTTCTGGAAAAATCAGCTACTCATATTCACACTGCATTTCTACTCTTACTATTTTTCATATCTAAACCTCAGAGCCAAACTATGGATTTTCTCTGCTTCAAGAGGAGAAACAAGGGAGGATGGTGAGGCCACCACCAGAATTCTGTTAGAAGGGGAAAGCCCTGCCCCTTCCACAGAGTCAGAAGGTTTTGGGTGGAAATGCCCTTCTCTTCGGAGGGAATTCTGCTGGGACACTTCCAGCCAGTCACCAGTGGTGTTCCCCAGGGGTCTGTGTTGGGGCCAGTCCTGTTTAACATCTTTATTGATGATTTAGATGAGAGGATTGAGTCCATCAGCAGCAAATTTGCTGATGACACCAAGTTGGGAGGGAGTGTCGACCTGCTGGAAGGCAGGAGGGCTCTGCAGAGGGATCTGGAGAGACTGGAGAGATGGGCTGATTGCAATGGGATGGAGTTCAACAAGGCCAAGTGCAGGTCCTGCCCTTTGGCCACCCCAAGCCCTGCAGCGCTCCAGGCTGGGCACAGAGTGGCTGGAGAGCAGCCAGGCAGAAAGGGACCTGGGGGGACTGAGGGACAGGAAGCTCAAGAGGAGCCAAGAGTGTGCCCAGGTGGCCAAGAAGGCCAATGGCATCCTGGCCTGGATCCAAAGTAGCGTGGCCAGCAGGCCCAGGGCAGTGAGCCTTCCCCTGGACTCTGCCTTGGGGAGGCCACACCTTGAGTGTTGTGTTGAGTTCTGGGCCCCTGAGTTGAGGCAAGAGATTGAGGGGCTGGAGCGGGGCCAGAGAAGAGCAACGAGGCTGGAGAAGGGAGTGGAGCACAAGTGCTGTGGGGAGAGGCTGAGGGAGCTGGGGGTGTTTGTGCTGGAGAAGAGGAGGCTGAGAGGTGACCTCAGCACTGTCTGGAAGTGCCACATCAGGGAAGTTGTGGCCAGGTAGGGGTTGGTCTCTTCTCCCAGGCACTCAGCAATAGGACAAGGGGGCACGGGGGGCTCAAGCTCTGCCAGGGGAAATTGAAGTTGGAGAGCAGAAAAAACTTCTTTGCAGAGAGAGTGCTCAGGCATTGGAATGGGCTGCCCAGAGAGGGGGTGGATTCCCCATCCCTGGAGGTTTTTAGCCTGAGCTTGGCCGTGGCACTGAGTGCCATGATCTGGTAAAGGGACTGGAGTTGGCCCAAGGGTTGGACTTGATGATCTTGGAGGTCTTTTCCAACCCAATCCATTCTATGATTCTATGATGTTTCTGGTGTCAGGGTGACCTTTCAGTCATTTCCAAATGGATATGGAGGCTCCTTAATAGATTCAGAAGTAACATCAGGGAGGTGTTGGCATTCCTTAAACAAAGGGAAAAAAAAAAGCACTTAAGGACTTTTAAGAATGATTAATGGTCAGAAAATCTTTTTATAATCTACTCTTTCTGGTGGAAGATAGAGGAGACCAAAATTTTGAGGAAAAAATGACAGTTTAAAAAAGAATTTGATCTGATTTTCTTTTTAAGTCATTTCAAGTGTCCCAGTGAGCTTTTCCAGGATAACTTAATATTTTAAAAAATAAAATAAACCTTATTTTGCTCTTCTTGACTCAGTCTAAAATACATTTGGACAGCACTTGGAGCTGCTTTAGTGGAAGTCCCTCCCCATGGGAAGGATTTGGAACTACATGATCTTAAAGTCCTTTCCAACCAAAACCATACCATGATTCTATAATCTTTAAATGCTGCCTTTTATCGTGGGTATGTAGATGGACTTTTCATGTTACAAAGCGGTTCTAAAAATGAGAAAATTCCTTCCTAATACATACATGGAAACATCCATGGAAAAATAGCCCAACCTGGATGTCTGGTAAGTTGTGAGCAAAAAGTTGGCAACACGTTTTTTATAATCCAAGAGATCAGGCAAAATAGCAAAGCAGAGCTGGTTCTGATAGGCAGAAAGTGAAGAAATTAATTAAAATAATTAGAAAAGACATGAGAAGTGGAATAAATAAGAAACAAACATTTCCATGCAAGTTGCCAGAGCAAGTAGATTTTGTTTGTTTTTATTTTTCTTTAAAAAAGAAAGGTTGGATGAGGCATTGAGCAATTTGGTCTAATGGAATGTGGACCATTGACTTTAAGAGTTGGACTCGATGATCCTTGTGGGTCCCTTCCAACTCAGAATAGTCTGGGATTCTGTGAGTCTGTGATTCTGTGAAGGTGACCCTGTCTGTAACAGGGAGTGGTACAAAATGATTTTAAGGTCTCTTCCAACCCAAATCATTCTATGATTCTATGAAACTTCCATTTTCAAGTGTTTTGACTTATTGTGATAAAAAAACCCCACCTTTTAATCACCTGCACCTGAGAGGGGAGGCTGAGCTGAGGCTCTGGGGGGACCAGGAGACATCAGGGAAGAAGGGAAAGGGTGAAAGGATCCCATCCCCCGCCATGACCCCATGGAATGGGCTGACTGGCAGCAGGACAGGCAGGAGGGACTTGCAGGTCGGTCAAACATGGTCTTGCAGGAAATGCTCGCTTGGAGGAGAAACAGATGGAATGAAGAGGACAATAGGATCATTCCTCTTGCTCCTTTCCTATCTGGATAGTCTTCTTCTGGTTGTAAGGCTGCTGGAAGGAGAAAGACAATAAATTGTTCTTGGTGTCTGCTGGGGATAGGAAGAGAAGTACCAGCCCTAACCTGCAGCATGGAAGATTGAAGTCAGATGCTCAGAAAAACTAAAAAAGTAGAGAAGCACTGGAATAAATCTCCTTGGGAGGTGATCCTCTTTTAGGAAGAGGTTCAGTGAACATCCGTCAGGAATGCTTTAGATCTGCATGGTCCTGTCCTGGGCATGGGGAAGGGATTCAGCGGTACCTCATGTCCCTCCCAGCCCCGAGTCCTGCACCTCCAAAGCCAACCCAAATCTTCCTTGTGGTGTCAGACAGAGCTGTGGCAGGACAGGAGCTGGGAGCAGAGGGGACATGCCAACACTCCCTGAGAGAAGGGGACATGCCAAGGCTGCTCACAGGGAGCAGAAAGCCACCAGCCACAGAGTCAGGGTCCCAGAACATGTCCCAGAGCTCCTGTGCTGGGTTTTGTCTCCAGAAGACCCAGGGCTTCCAGAAAGCCACACAGAGTCCCCAAGAGCAAGGACGAGGCCACCAGGACTGTCACACATCTGTGAGACAACCTCTTCACTAGAGGCCATCAGGAAGAGGCCTGTGAATGCAGAAGAGGATTCCAAAGCCCAGATCCCTCTTCCATCCATGGATTTCACCTCCACAAAAAACCCAGGAAGGAGCCCCAGCTCTGCTCCACCCAAGCTCCATGGTGGATTTCATCTCTTTTCCTCTAGCTGGTTGCTCAGAAATGCTTCAGTGCAGGGACAAGAGAGCTGGGAGTACAATTCCTAAATCTCCAGGAGGTATTTGGCTATGGAACGGTGCCGAGCTGTAGCATCCCTGTGTGTGAGAGGGACCAAGAAGTTCTGTGTTGTTTCAGACAGAGCTCCACGCTGGGATCAGCAGCTTGGGACTTTCCCAGAGCTCTGGGATGCTGGGAATGAAGAGATGGAGCACTTTTCCAAGGGGACAGAGAAAAAGAGACGGAGGGAGGCAGGGAAAGGAGGGGCAGGGGAGAAAATGGGAGAGGGAAAGAGAGAGAGAGAGAGAGAGTGCAGGGAGGAGGGGAAATGAAAGGATATTATTTTTTTTTGTATCTGTCATTTCCCTGCTATCTCCCATATGACTTCTTAATCCATCAGAATGCTGGGAAGATAATGTTTTGGGCGAAATAACATGAGAGAGAGGATAGACTCCCAAGGACCAATATCTTTATTGCTCGGAGGATAAACGGATTATGTCAGCCATTTTCTGTTGCTGACAGCTTTTCTTATTAACCGATTTTATTTTTTAATCTTCCAGGGAAGAAATATGGTTTTATGTCACAATAAAACGCCGGTCACATCTAATTCTGCCCTCAAACAAACAGATTTCTGAAAGCCTTGCAGAGAAATTTGAAATAACTTTAAAGAGGGGGTTTTTGGATAAAGTCTTTATCCAGAGGCTTGTTCAACCGCAGTGTAAAAGGTTTAGAGAGAGTGAGAGAGGGAGTGAGAGAGAGCGGGAGGGAGGGAGGCAGAGGGAGAGAAAAGTCCCTCACAGTTGTTTTTTCCTGGTTGATCCCTATTAAAAGAAACTCTTCATTGTGGTGTACTCAAGGAAATACAGCTCAGACGAAAGAGTCACATGAATGTTAACAAATATGGCTATTTGTGTGGCTTACGCGCCGCGCTGGGCTTAGAGATGTTGTGTGTGACACTCAGAGAATGAGGGAAGCAATCATTAGCATCCCAGCAACCTGCTTAGCTGCTGCTTCCACACTCCCCCTTTTGATCTGACACTCTTTCCCCCCTCAGTTTTGCCGGGATTACCGGGGAAGATGCTAATAAAGTATCACACGCCGTCGTAGGCACCGCGATAAGAAAGTCAGCGCTGGTGAAACTTCCAAGTTGCAAAAGCCCAGCAGCCTTTGGACTTGTTGCTGCCTTCTACCAGTGCACCCCAAAAACTGGGAGAGGGTTTTCTTCTTTAATGCCCCTTTGCCTCCCCCTCACCCCCCAAAAAGCCTCTCTGGATCCTGCATGTTTTGTGTGTGTCTCCTACGGGGATTTAGAGCAGCTCCGTGAAGCTGCTCATGGATATTCCTTTTCTCCACTGACTAAGGAAATAGAGGAGCCCCAAGCCATGCTAAAATCTGCTGCCATTCCCCAAAGAGGGGTTGCCCCTCTGCCTTTCCCCTTTTCTTTCTTCCTTAGGAAACACACACCTTCTGCTGCTCAGAAATGCTGTCTTCGCACAGCAAAGGTTTTGAAAGTCTTAATGAACATACCTGGCTTTTTTGGCACACTGATGACCTTAAAACACCAGCTCCCATCCCCAGGAGCGGTCACAAGGAATTAAATCTCAGCAGCATCTCTTGCTGTTGGTCTTTTATAGGGTTTCCTGGGGGTTTTTTTGACTGTAAGTTCCTGCTGTGCTGGGCCCTACACAAATATGTCTTGGCAGGTTCTCCCCTTCTAAAAAGCTCGGAGCTGAAACAAAAACTATTCACAGCTTTAGTGCTACTGGTGACATGCACCCAAAATAAATGTCCTGCCACCTCTAGAAAGGGCTTTCCCAGCATGGGGATTGCTGTAAGGGAGTGTAAGGAATGTTAATGGAGGGGAACATGAGGAAACAGCTCCCTGTTCATGGATGACCCAAGCCAGGACAAGGGATGGTTTGAGGGTCACCACTATTTTGAGGGTCATGACTGTGGCCCCACAGGGTTTGCCGGCGTAGTTCTGCTGCCACAGGTCTGCTGGCACCACATGTGTGCTGTCTGCATTGCCAACATCCTTCCCCTGCACCTCCTCTTCAAGCCCAGCCTCTGTCTCTGCCCAAAATATTGGGCGTTCAAAGCCAAGAGACAGCAGAGTGGAGTGACTGCTCAGACAGGCTGTCAAGCTCCTGAGCTCCATCCACCACAGAATCATAGAATGGATTGGGTTGGAAAAGACCTCCCAGATCATCAAGTCCAACCCTTGGGCCAACTCCACTCCCTTTACCAGATCATGGCACTCAGTGCCATGGCCAAGCTCACTTTAAAAACCTGCAGGGATGGGGAATCCACCCCCTCTCTGGGCAGCCCATTCCAATGCCTGAGCACTCTCTCTGCAAAGAATTTTTTTCTGCTCTCCAACTTAAATTTCACCAGACCTAATGGATAATGAAACATCCCAACCTGTGATCTCCTCTTGGAGGTGGATGCACAAATAACCCCCTCAATAATAAGTGAAACACCATCCTCCTCCCCAAACAGCCTTTAGGGTGGTGAGAAAAGCAAGATGAGGAAGTTCATCCAGCCTGTCCCCCACGAGGTTCCATCAGTTGAGGACTCACATCATGCTGGCATGGTGCCAGGAGCTTTCCCAGCTTTTGGGATGGTACCTGGCTCCCCTCCCTGTGGGAATGGGATCAGCCCTGCCCCAGGCAGCAGCAGGAGACCAGTGCTGCAAAGGGGTCACAGCCAGCCCTGCTTCTTGTTGGGGGTGCCACATTCCCCAGAGACTCCAGAGAGTTCCTCCTCACCTCTTGGATTTTAGGATGGAATGTCTCCAGGAGCAGTTCAAGCTTAAACTGTCCCTAGAAAGTAATTCTTGTTGCTGTGTCCTTTTCCATGGCAGTGAGTTCCCCAGGTGCAGAGCAGACAGCGCAAAAATATATTCTTGGGGTTTTTTCATGGAATCACAGAATCACTGAGGTTGGAAAAGAGCTCTGAGATCATCAAATCCAACCTGTGACCAATCCCCACCTTGTCCCCCAGCCCAGAGCACTGAGGGCCATGTCCAGGTATTCCTTGGACACCTCCAGGGGTGGGGACTCCAAACCTCCCTGGGCAGCCCCTTCCAATGTCTGACCACCCTTTCCATGGAGAAATTCCTCCTGATGTTGAACCTGACCCTCCCCTGGCACAACCTGAGGCTGTTTCCTCTCATCCTGTCACTTGATACCCAGGAAAAGAGCCCAACCCCCATGTGGCTCCAACCTGTCCTCGACAACATGATGGTGGATCCAGCAGGAATGGTGGGCAGGTGGTCTCCCAAGATGCTTCATGCTCATCATGGCCTTGTGTGAGACAGCTCCAGGGTTTGCCAGCAGAAAAACATATCCAATCACAAAAATGCATTTTCTATTGCTAGAATTTGGTATTTATTACAGAAAACAGCTTTTCCACATCAATAAAATACATTTTCCTGATGGACAGTGTTGTGAGGAGTAAGGATGATTTGATTTTCTGTTTTCTGGGGTAAAAAGAGTGCAGAAGGACACCTGGGAGAAGAAGCATGGCAAGTTTTATTCACCATAAATGATCCCACCAAATATTTAGTTCTCCCCTGTGAGGGTGGCACTGGCACAGGGTGCCCAGAGAAGCTGTGGCTGCCCCATCCCTGGAAGTGTCCAAGGCCAGGCTGGACAGGGCTTGGAGCAACCTGGTCTGGTGGGAGGTGTCCCTGCCCATGGCAGGGCGTGGGACTGGATGGGCTTTAAGGTCCCTTCCCACTCAAACCATTCTTTGATTCTGTGGTCTCCTCTTCCCTCCAGAATAAGGGACACAAAGGGATAGAGCCCTTGGATCAGGCACAGCCTTAGACAGGGGGATATCATTTTTGGTGTGGCTGCCCCAAAGTCAGGGTATTTACTGCTGACCTTGACCCCTGGGTGAGGATCTGCTGAGGATTTTGATGCTGAGTTCCTGCAGTCCTGTTAAGGATCAGCACCAGGTCCCTCTGTGAGAAGAAAGCACAAGCCAAGCAGAGAGCAAATAAAGCCACATTAATCCCAGCTCCATTAGAAACACAGAAAATAAATAAATGCTGTTTTCAAATGTGGAAAAAGGAAAAAAAAATCAATAGAGAAAGAAATATTATTTTTAATCTTCTAAGAGGTTTTTACAAACAACAGGGAGGGGAAAAATTGAAAGCCATGAAAAAAGACTTGCCAATGTCCTTTTAACCTTTATTTATTATCACTCAGTCCACATCAGCCCCTGACTGCAAGATAATTTGGAATTTCATTTTAATTTCAATGTATCACATAATTCAACACAGCTTTCCACGTTTTTATTTATTTATTTATTTATTTATTTAGTACTAGAAACTTAAAAAAATCTCTCTATAAGAAATGCATCTAAAAAAAAAATATAAAAGACCCCCACAACATAACCCTTCTGCAGCAGTTACTTAATTTATAACATGAAAAGGGTTTGTGCTAAAATATGATAAAAATAAAATCAACAAACTTCAAAAAAGGAATGTTCCTTAATAACATGCTTTAGCTTGAAGGGTTCCTGCTCCTCTGCTTTTCTTTGCCTTTGTCTGCTGCTTGCATTGGAGTGTGAGTTATTTTGAGCTGTCGTTTGGGCAGCCTCGTTCCTCGTGTTGGGTGGGTGTGTTTGATGGCCTGAGTTGGTGTCCTAGTTCAGCAAGCCGGGACCAAAGCTGGGCATTCTAAACCCTCTGGGCCATTGCCCAGCAACTCTTCCCAATGGCCCATTGGCAGCAGCTGCCCAGGGCACAGCTGAGCCCTCAGCCTGGCAGCTGGCTGGGAAAGAAGCCTGGCAGAGGAGCTGGGAGAACTCCCCTCCAGGGACTCCTTGGCACCTCCACACCCACCTGAGGGCTCAGCTCTGCTCAGGGGCCAGCAACCATTCCAAAATCCCCCCTGACTCCCAGAGTCACATCCCCCACTCTGGAACTCCCTGCCCTGGGGGACCCACTGGGGGCTCCCACCTGGGCCTGAGGGGATGGAATCTTGGGGTTTGGGGACTTCTGGGACCACTTGTTGGATCCAGAGGAGGAGCAGACCCTGGACAGGAGGAGCCCACCACTCTCCACCAGACTGTGCCATCATCTGCACCAACAGGTTTGTCCCTTCCTTTTCCTTTGGATTCGGGGGAACCACGTGGGGCTCAGCACAGGGGTCACCAAACCCCACTGTGTTTGTGCCCCAGGGGGCTGGGTTACACTGCTGGGTTTGGGGGTTAAACCCAATTTCTCTTTGTGTCATTGTATTTACTGTAGTATTTTTATGAAATTGTAGCTCTGACTTATAATCTCTTTTAGGTTTGTTTCTCCTCCTGGTTTACCTTTAAACCAGCACAGGTGGGCTGGGAAATGAAAGGCTGGTGGCACCATCAAGGGGCAAGCAGAGGCAGCCTGGCATTCCCCATGTGCATCGTGCCCCAGTCCCCTCCTCTGGATGTGAGATGGGCTCCCATGGGAGATGCCTCTGCTTTCCATGGAGCAGATCTTTTGTTGTCCTCAACACCTTTGTCCAGGATGGCAGTGAGATCTGTCCTTCCCTCCCAGCTCCTCCTAAGAACCTCAGCCAGGATGCAGGTCCCCTGGATGCTGCTCCTGTTAGAGCAATGGAGTAGCCTGAGTTGGAAGTGACCCACAAGGATCAGCGAGTCCAACTCCTGGCCCTGCCCAGGACACCCCAACAATCCCACCCTGTCCCTGAGAGCATTATCTGAACACTCCTGGAGCTCTGGCAGCCTTGGGGCTGTGTCCACTGCCCTGGGAAGCCTTTTCAGTGCCCACCACCCTCTGGGGGAAGCATCTCCTGCTGAGATCCAACCTAACCCTGCCCTGACACAACTGTTCCCTGGGTCCTGTCTCTGGTCTCCCCAGAGCAGAGGTTGGAGTTTCCCTTGAGGAAGCTGCAGACTCCAATGAGCTCAGATCTCAATCTCCTCCAGCTGAACAAGCCAAGTGTCCTCAGATGCTCCTCGTATGGCTCCCTCTTGAGACCCTTCACCTTCCTTGTGGCCTCCTTTGGATGGTCTCTAACAGCTTCAGATCCTTCTTCCATTGTGTCACACAAACTGCCCCGAAATTGCAGGTGAGGCTGCCCCAGTGCAGAGCAGAGTGGGACAATCCCCTCCCTCGCCCAGCTGACCATGCTGGGCCTGATGGCCCCCAGAACAGGGATGTCCCTCCTGGCTCCAGAGCATTGCTGACTCGTGGCCAACTTGCCATCAACCAGGACCCCCAGGGCCCTTCCTGCATCTTCTCTCCAGCCTCTCATTCCCAGTCAGTCCATATATCCAGGGTTGCCCCATCCCAGGGGCAGGATCTGATGCTTTTCTCTGTTAAATTCATACAGTTGGTGATTGCCCAGCCCTCTGATTTGTCCAGGTCTCTCTGCAGGGCCACCCTGCCTTCCAGGGAGTCAACAGCTCCTCCCGATTTTGTATCATCAGCAAACTTCCTCAGTGCACCACTGAGGTGCCACAGCCTCCTCCCCAGCTCCAAGGTCAGGGTTAGGAGCAGCCAGGAGAGCTCTCCCTTCTGCATCTGACCACCTGCAGACATACCTCAGCCCATGCCCAAAAAAACCTCAAAAGAGGAGCTTGAGACAAGGTGGGAGAGAAGAAACTTCTTTATACAAACAGCCCCTTAATGGATGTCTCTGTCTTGGGCTCATTTGTTGTCCTGGAGCTCCCTTGATTGCATCATTTTTCTTGCAAATCAAGACTAATTTGTGAAAGAACTTCCTTGGGTTTGTTCTCTTTTTACTACATTTTTATTTTCTCTAAAAATTCCAGAGCATTAATTTCCTTAATAGGACCTGATGCAGATGGTGCATTTTGCCTGGGATCTTGGCACAGGCTGCGGGCAGGAGGTATCTCATATTTTCACGTCAGCTCCCCTCCACATCCGTGTTTATCAGGGAGCTCCTGAAGTGACAGGCACAAAAGGGTTGTTTGTACTCCAAATTGCCTGCAGTGAAGATGGCAGAGACCTGGCAAGGAGCAGATGGACCATAAATTGTGTTGCAGAGAAAGCTTCACCCACATCCTCGCAGCCACCCCAGCAGCACTCAGGAGGGTGGGAGCTTTCCCAGTGCCACCTGGATAAAAGCAATAGTTAAAAATGCTCTTTGACAGTATTGTCATCAATGCCTTAGTACAGGGACTGCCCCGTGTCACCCAGAAAATGTCACCAAGAGGTCCCTGGAGATGTGGTTCAAGTGGTATTAGTTGTGACCTGCCAGTGGCAAGGAGAATCTCAGGTTTTGGCTGGGTTGGCTTTAGAGCATGGATTGAGTCAGGCCAGAGGGTCACATGGGAATGGAACACCCAGGGACGTGTGTTCCACTCTGCCTAAATTCCACTCTGCATTCACCTCCTGCCCCAATGTCCAGGTGTGATCATCTCTCCTCTCCTTGTTTCTCCCTTGGCTTTGTGGAGCTGGAGGAGCTCTGTGGGTGTCTGGCTTGGGGTTGGTGCTTGTCCAGGCTCTGAATACCAAGCCCATTTAGGTTCAAAAGACCTTTAAGATCACCCACAGTTAGAAGCAAGAGCTGACATCCTGGGGTAGCATTTACCTTGCTCAAAGGGAAGACCTAGAGGCCAACAGCGGGTTTGTCACCAGTGGAGTTGCACAGCAAGAGGGTCAACTTTGCCCCATCTGGATGACAACCCAAAAGGTCTCACACAGAGGGATTAGTCTTCTAAATAAAAAAAGCAGATAAGTGCAAGGGATCACAGAATCTCCTGGTGACCTTTGGGAACTCCAGCTCCGTGCTGAGTGAAACCATTTGGACCAGAGAACAGAGGGCTGTAGGTCCAGACCCAGGGATGAGTGAAATAATTCTGCCTAAAAATAAAATATTGCCCTTCGCTTTCGCAAAGAGCACTGACGAGGTGGAAATGGGCTTAATTCCTCTTCCTAAAACACGTTTGCTTGTTTATGACTCTCAACAATATTCTTGAGAAAATAGGCCTGGGCAGCAGATCTAAAGAGATGGTAAAAACCCCAGCAAGGCTCTGAAGGAGCCTCATTCCTGAGCCACATCACTGGTGTGTCCCAGGCTGAGGTGTCTGGGGGGCAACTCGTCTCATTTCTACACAGCTCCAAGCCTGTGGCACGTCTAAACCAAGAGCAGAGCAACGAGATTTGGCTGAAAATGCCGATTTCAGAGGCAGAAATGCAGCTTTTTGAATCAGCAGAATTATCCATGAGCAAATCCCCTTTTTATTTCATCAGAAACCTGTGGGAAAAGGGCTAGTTTTTATAGGTATAAAAAGAAATAATTTCAGTGTTCAGATCTCCACAGATGAGTGAGACAATAAAGGTCTGCGAAACCTGAACTTTTCCTTCATTTTCTCTGGATTTTTTGTTGTTGTCAGGGGAGAGGTTTTTTGTTGGAGACGTCCGTAAAATTAAGAAGAATCATTTCAGCTCAGGAGCTGTTACACTTTGGGCTGATCAACCTGCACCAAGCCCAGCAGAGACGGCAATTTCATGCAATTATTCTCCACCATTACACGCGAGCACGAGCGCCCAGTCCGGGAGCAGAACAGCAAACTCATCATGCCCTATTTAGCAAAATGTTCCCTGCCAACGTGAAATTCTGACCCTCACATTTTATTAAAAGGATTATATCTTGAAGCAAACTATTTCAGTCCCTTAGCTGGCTTCTTTCTGTGAAAACTTTCAAGACAATTTTGAGGACCGTGGCAGGATCAAGATGAAACAGTTCTGCCTTTCCATCTTATTTCTTCCAGCTCAGATCTGTGCCTTCCTCCGGTGTGTCCCACCTCATGTGAGCCTCAATTTGCAGAGGAAGCATCATTGCCCGTGAGCTTTTCAGCAAATGGAGGCAGTTAAACAGTCATGGGGTCAGTTCTTCTGGGGTGGAAATGGTCTCAAACAGGAGCCAGGTGGAACTTGTCCCCAGCAGGTCACCTGCACAGCCTGGAAAGGCAGAAAAACGTCTTCAAGGCCAGGCAGTTTTCCCCCAGATTGGGTTTGTATCCATTCTAGTTAATCATACAAATATACTGTTGCCATTGTATAGGATTGCATATGGATGTGGCAGGGAAGGGCGGGGGGGCCACATGTTGGGGTAGATTTGATAGAACAGCTTTGTGTCAAATGAATAGGTGGGTTTATTATAGACTTCCCTTGCTCCAAGCTGCAGATGAGAGAAATCCTATAATCCCGCCCTGCTTTAATACTGGATTAATGTGGATTTGTTAATAAAATGCTGGTGAAATCGAGAATAATTTGTAATTAACTCAAACTTCTACTCCCCGCATCATTTGGAATATTTTTTAATAGAGATGAGGGATGGTTCCTGCAGCCACACGTGCTCCAGCAGAGCACAGAGAGGGGGAGACCTGCTGAAAACACCCAGAAACCACTGCAGCTGGAGCTCATGGCAGAAGAAACTCCACCCAGACAATGCTACATAGCAGCCACAGCTCTGCACTCCTGGGAAACCAGCTTTGGTCACCAAACCCTGCTCAGATCTGAAGTGTGAGGGTGAAACCCAGACCATTACCTCCCAAAACAAGGAGAGCACAAGCAGGTAAATGTGTTAACAAGCAAGTACCATATGGACAGCACAGAAACTGCTTAGGAGATGTGGCAGATCCGGAATTGCAGTGTTAATACTGCCCAGTGTTACCCCTTCCATAGATGGAGAGTTTATGTACTGTGAAGGTGGACTTCAGACAAGATCCTTTTCCCATCTGAAGTCTCTCCAGGCACAGAAATAGAGGATTTGTCCCATCAGATTGGAATGCTAGGTCATCCATCTCCAAATGCTGGCTCATGAGATGATTAAAAATGAAGTAAAATGACTAATTTGTTCAAAGATAACCCGGCTGTGAGGTAGAAGAAAGGAGGAAGAGAGAGACATGGACAAGGCAATTTGGCCCTGGGTAATTTTGGTGAAGTTTTGCATCTGCTCTAGTTAATCATAACAATATCCTGGTCTGTTATACAGGATTACATAGGCCTGCCTTCTCATGGAGCAGTGGGTCAGGAGAGGGGCCAGAAGTGGGGATGGGATGGTCTTCAAGGAACACTCGGCGGGTTTTCCTTCACTAGGCAGTAACCATCTCCCTGCATGGGGGACATCTCCCTGGCGAGGCCAATGGTATGAGGTTCAACAAGGCCAAGTGCCAGATCATGCACTTGGGTCACAATGAACCCGTGGAATACTCCAGGCTGGGAAAGAGGGGCTGGAAAGCTCAGAAAGGCCCTGGGGGTGCTGTGGCAGTGACTGGACACGAGCCCAGGTGTGCCCAGGTGGGCAAGGGGCCGATGGCCCCTGGGCTGTGCCAGCCATGGGGTGTGACAGCCCCAGGGCAGTGCCAGCTGAGGGCCCTGGAATGCTGTGCCCAGTGCTGGGACCCTCAATTCAGGAGGGCATTGAGGGGCTGGAGTGTGCCCAGGGCAGGGGCTGGAGCAGCAGGAGGGGCTGAGGAAGCTGGGGGGGCTCAGCCTGGAGAAAAGGAGGCTCAGGGGGGACCTTCTGGCTCTGCAATCCCTGCCAGGAAGGGAGAGCCGGAGCGGGGGTCAGGCTGTGCCCCAGGGCACAGAGAGAGGAGGGGAGGGAGCAGCCTCAGGTCATGCTAGGGGAGGGCAGGTGGCACAGCAGGAAGAAGTTCTTCCTGGAAAAGGTGGTCTGGCACTGGAAGGGGCTGCCAGGGGAGGTTTGGAGTGCCCATTCCAGGAGATGCCCAAGGCAGGACTGGCCGTGGCACTCAGTGCTCTGGGCTGGGGGACAGGGTGGGCATCGGGCACAGATTGAACTCGATGACTCTTTTTCACCCTAAATAACTCTGTGATTCTGTGAGAAGGTGTTGTTTATTTTTCCAAGGCAAAACCAACTCCCATGAATGAACCTGACTCTGACAGGGAGTCAGACAGATCCAGCACCAGCAGATATGGGGGATATCCAGAGGGACACCGAGAAAATTCCCTGCCTGAGCCTGGCAAACCCAGCCAGTGTCCCAGGCCAAACCTGCACCATTAACCTCCACTATCCCTCCACTGAACCTACTCATAACCTACAGTTAAAGACTTGGTGTTCAAGAGAGGGTTGGTTCATAGAATCACAGAATCATAGAATCAATTGGGTTGGAAAAGGCCTCCGAGATCATCAAGTCCAACCCTTGGACTCTGTTTCATTTTGGGCTCTGTCTCTCTATTCCTTCCCTGTTTATTTTCAGTCTGGACACATTATGCAACCCAGCAGGAATGTTTTAATGGGAATTCTATGAGGAGCAAAGCTCAGTAACACACAGCAGCCAGTCATCCACTCAGTTTATAAACCTCCTGGCCATCTGGCCTGAAATGCTGGGCACCACCTCACTCACAGTTACACCTTTAACCTGTCCCAGCTGCCGTTTCAGCAAGTTTGCTCCTCATTTAGGGGAGTATCAGCTCATCTGGATGTGCCTTTTTTAAGCTGTGGAGAAAGGTCTGTATGTCAGTGATGAGTCTGCCATGGCATTCCTTGGCACTCTCCTAAACTGCTTGGTGCTTGGATTGGTAAGGGAATACCAGCCAATCCTACAAGCCTTGTCCACAGGGCCTGGCTGAGATCCTGTCCTCCTACCCCAGGCTTTGCTGCAAAATGCCCCTGGGGAGCCCAGGGGACATTGTTGGACACCACAAACAAGTTTACTCAGCTGCCTCCATCACTCAAAGGCCATTCATGATTTCCCTGCCATTAATTGGCGACATCAAAAGTTGATTTTTTTCATGTATGGGAACAAACTGCCTTGAGAAACTCTGTGCTGTTTTCAGACTTGAAAACACCCATCAACTATTAAGAAAGGTCGAAAACTTGTGGACTTTTTAATTCTAGACCTTGGCAGGACCTGAAGAGGATGGAAACCATTCTGTTAAGTGCTGCAGGGCTCTCTCCTCCTCGGGGGAACTCGAGAACAAACCACTTGGCCCTCAGCTGATCTCTCCTTTCATTTCTGTGCCTCATTGTGCATCGAGGTTACATGAGGTATTTGTGTCTCTCGAGTCCATCTGGAATCTCACCATTTAATTTGGATCATTCTTACATGCACCTTTGTTGTCTGTATTCTTCATACCTTTGTTGTGCGCTGGGTTGGGGTTTTTTTCTCCCTTTCCCTTCTGGCCCAGGGATGGAAAGTCTTTGTCTAAGAGTACAGTTTGAAAGGCTTGGAGTTTGGATGGTACCAAGAGTGTCAGAAGTGCTTCCTCTTGAATAGAGAGGCTTTTTAGTCTCTTGAATAGAGAGACCCAATAACCTTTTATTAGACCAGCCACTGGGAGAAATGGACAAGTATTCATGTGTATGAGCCCTTTTGTATCTCTCCAAAATTCACATTCTCTTTAAAACACTTTGTTTGAAACAGTAATTCTACAAAATACCCTCTGGGAAGGGAGACAGACCCTCACTTTGCTGAGAGACAACTTCAGAAAATCATAGAATTATTTAGATTATAAAAGCCCTCCAAGGTCATTGAGTAAAACCATTCCCCAGCACTGCCAAGTCCACTAATGAAGCATGTCCCAAGTGCCACTTCCACTCTGGTTTTGAACACTGGCAGGGATGGTGACTGCACCACTGTCCTGTGCAGCCCATTCTAATGCCTGACCACCCTTTTGGAGAAGAAATATTTCCTGATGTCCAACCTAAACCTCCCCTGGCCCAGCCTGAGGCCGTGCCCTCTCCTCCTGTCCCTGTGCCCTGGGGCACAGCCCGACCCCCTGTCCCAGCTCCCCCCTCCTGGCAGGGATTGCAGAGCCAGAAGGTCCCCCCTGAGCCTCCTTTTCTCCAGGCTGAGCCCCCCCCAGCTCCCTCAGCCCCTCTTGCTGCTCCAGCCCCTTCCCAGCTCCCTTCCCTGCCCTGGACACACTCCAGAACCTCAATATCCCTGAAGTGAGATGTTAGAACAGGTTCTAGAATGGGATCTTCTGGCTGCAAAACTAATCTGAGGGAAGGAGAATGACTTCTCATTTTGCTGAGATATTCATGGATGAGCAGCAGTGCCAGGCCAAAGGTCCTCAGGGAAGGATGTATGAAGGAAAACAGGTGGAACACAGAGGTGATGAAAATATTGTGTTATTGACATCTGGACAGGACAAGGAGAATTCCTCTGAGCCAAGACTCTCAAAGGAAATGAAAGAGCAGGATCCCCTTGATAGAACATGGTCCCCAGGGATGTGGTGGTGGCACCATCCCAGGAAGTGTTCAAACACTGAGTAGATGTGGCATTTCATGATGTGGTTTGGTGGGAGTCAGTCAAGGTTGGACTCGATGATCTTGGAGGTCTTTTCCAACCTTAATGATTCTGTGATTATTTTCCTGAGAGATTCCTCCTTTATACAGAGATATTTGCTTCCAGGACCAGCAGAAGGAAAGCGTTCTACCAAATGACTAATTTGGAATCTTGACTAACACTCCATACTCCAGGCTCTTGGATAGTGCCCTCCTGCTCCCCAAAGTTTGTTTTCCTGTTTGCCAAGCACATCTGAGTCCTGTGTGGATGAGAAGGAAAACCACTGCAGGCTGAGTTCACAAAAGCTCTGCAAACCAAGAAAAAAAAGGCAAATTATTTTCCCTATCTCTATCATGGCTTCTCTTATTCATGTCCTCTCTAAATTATATAGCCATGATCTTTCTAATCTCTCTTTGCATGGAAGTCTTTCCATGCCCTTAATAATTTCCTTTGCCCTCCTCTGGACCTTTCCCATGCCTGCATTTTGAGGCAGGGAGGTTGGAATGGGAAACATTATTCTGAGTGAATGTGGATCAGACAGTTCTGTAATTTCATTATTCCATTACAGCCTTTTCAGTATCATTCCCCCTTTTTTTGAATGCAGCTTGGCATTTCCTTGGTTTTCTGGATCATCCCTGCATTTCAAGACTGTGCTGAGCTCTTGGCAAAGGCAACCAGGATCTGTGGCAACAACTTGCAATTTCTGTAGTTTCAGTTTGTAGTGTTTTTTTTTGTTTGTTTGGTTTGGGTTGGGATTTTTTCCCCCCAAAGATACCCCACTCAGCTCCCAATTTCCCAAAAACTAATTCTCAATGCCAGGAAGGGCAGGTCCTTTCCCAATGGTTCATGCTGAGTTCTCTGCCACAGGGTGGGAGAAGGACAAACACTTCTTGGCGGTTTTGCTTCTCCCGCTCTCTGAAAAAATTGGTTTGGTCTAAGATTTGCCAAGAGAAGTTAAAGTTGGAACCACCCTATTTTTTGGCATTCCTTTAACTGCCTGAGGCTTACCTCCAAAGTTCTTTGGAGGAGGTTTGCTATGGGTCATGAAACAAATGACGTTAAAAAACACTGTCCTAAAACTCAAACTCTCTCCTCTAATTATTCTCAACATAGACTGAGTCATTCCCATTTTATAGCAGCCTAAGGAAAATCTCTTTCCTGAAGGAAATGTATGGGGAAGGAGTCACATATTGAGTGGGAGGTTTGCTTTGCTTAACTTTCAAAGTTGTTTTTTATTCTCCAGAACAGAGGAGGAAAGATCCAACTGGCACCCCCAGCTCCTCTTCCTTTTCATGTGCTGAGAATAAAGTCATGGGGGTGTCTGTGAGAGAGAATTTAGGGAACAGGAAATCTGAGCTTCCCTGGCTGCCAGGAAACCCTCTGTCCTCCTGCACCCAGTGGCTCTAAGGAGGCATTGAGCATTTCAGTAGGCTCTCAGTGGGGGTTTAATGCCCTTAAATGCAAGGAAGGACAGGAATCACAGAATCACTGAGGTTGGAAAAGATCTCTGAGCTCATGGAGTCCACCCTGTGCCTGATCCCCACTTTGTCCCCCAGCCCAGAGCACTGAGTGGCATGGCCAGTCCTTCCTTGGACACCTCCAGGGATGGGGCCTCCACCACTTCCCTGGACCTGTCCCAATGTCTGCTCACTCCTTCAGGTCCAACCTGAACCTCCCCATGTGCAGTTTGAGGCCATTCCCTCTTGTCCTGTCACAGGAATCTCAATGCCTTTGTGGCTCAAACTGAAGGACCAGCCTCGCAGGCACAGGGCTGAGAGTTTTCCTGTGCTTGGGTCCACGATTCATCATCAAGAGTTTGGAGTTCTCCTGACCTTTATTTTGTTGCAGTTAAGAAGACAAACACCCACAGCAGGGCCTTGGGGAGCTGTAAGAAACTAAGTTGAAAGAATGTTTTCCAGCATAGAAGGTTCCCTGTGGTTTGAGGTGGGCAGCTGATAAGAACTCCTGCACCAGCCTCAGTTTGAAGGGGTTCCCAGTGGTGGCTGTGAAGGCACAAGGACATGAGTCAAATCACAAATCAATTGTGGAAACAATAAAGGTAGCCATGCAAGAAATGAACTCCTTAGATCTTGACATCTCTGAGCTCAGTTTCCACGTGCTGGAGCCAAAAAACGTGAAGATTTTGATGTGTAGAAGATCTCCAGTTTGGGGACATGGGCAGGAGGGCATCCCACTGGAGTTGGCTGCCTCCTGACACCCCTTCCCAAGTTTTTCACAGGAGGTTGGGAAGTATTTCCCTCATTCCAAGTCCTGCTGCTTGATTGAGCCTTCGATCAGGGAATGACTTCGTCCCCTGAGTCTAACGATCAAGAGACTCAACATTCAATTAGGCAGAGCTCCCAGGAGTGTCTGACCACAGTCAGCAGTGCTGTAGGAGGACTCCTTAGGACCTTAGATCAGACCATCGGCACGACCAATTAATGCTAACGCTACTGGCCTTGTTAATTGTGATGAAGCTCCCCAAGGGGAACAGGACTAAATGAGCAGTACATATCAAAGAGGAACTGAAAAGCCATTCTGTATTATTGTCTCTTTGTTGATTTGAGGAGGACGTGATGAACTAGGTACTAATTACATTAAAAAACACTGTATTCTAAACCAATCTCTCCTCTAATTAATGGCAACATAAACTGAGTCATTCCCATTTTATAGCAGCCTGAGCAATACAGTTCCTGAGGGGAACACAGGCAGGGCAGCTCTGGGATGTGAAATACGAACAAGTTTTGACCAGAGAGACAAAAATTTCCAGTCCCAAAGCACAGATGGGGACACAGGTCCCCTCAGGGGCCCTCAGCAGCATTTCATGGAGCCCCGAGTCTTTCCACTGACACGGTCCTGTCTGTGCACATCACACAAAGCAATTTTTCCTCAGCATCAGGAAAGTTCCCCTTTCCACTTAAATGGCTTTTTTTTTCTTTTCCCCTGATTCATTTTTACTTTATTTTATTTTATTTTTTTTTATTTATTTCCCTTCTGTATCCTTTTCAATCTGGAAAGTGACTTGGCCTCTCTTCCCCCCATCTATTTTCCTCCTGCCACTATTCAGTTTAGGCATGAAACACAGAACTAGATTGAAAGCATTCAATGGCCATTCAATCGGAGAAGAAAAGAGCCCCTCAGAGCTTTATTAGATATGAAGATCCACAATAAAAATCAATTTCTGCCTCTTTATGCAGTTTAAATGACAAAGCACCCACCCATTCTGCAGCCATTGTGCCCGGGAAATGTAATTCAGCGCCGGAGCCGAGCCCGGAACGCCACGGACTCGCTGACCTGCGCCGCCAGATTCCGATATGATACAGCCCTGCCCAGATAATGGGAGCCACTTCATCTCACCGCGGGAGAGAACAACTTATCTGATATCTTTGAGGGTTAAAAGGCTATGTGGGCAGCATTTTTAATAGCCCTCCAAATCAGCATCTCTAAAAACACCTTTTTTGCCTGCACTGCGCTCCTTTCTTTTGGCCGTCGGCGAGTCCCGGCCGCGCGCTCGGCTCTGCTCTTTGGGGAAGAGCCTTTCTGGGCTGAAAGTGAGCGCGGTGAGGTGTGAACTTGGCTGCGAACATCGACGTGACACGCAGGAATTGCCACGGGGAGTGTCTGTGGCTCCGGGGATGAGCGAGAGCTGCGCGGTGCTGCGGGCAAAGCTCAGATCCCAGCGCTCCGGGCAGGGAGGGAGCGGCACCTGGGCTGTGCCAGGGAAGGGTTATGCTGGGTATTAGGAATTAATTTGTCACCTGGAGGGTGGTTGGGCACTGACCAGGCTCCTCAGGGCAGTGGGCACAGCCCCAAGGCTGCCAGAGCTCCAGGAAAGTTTGGACAGCACTCTCAGGGACAGGGTGGGATTGTTGGGGTGTCTGCGCAGGGCCTGGAGTCCTTGTGAATCCCTTTTTATCACCCCCTTAATTAATTATTGCAACCAGTTACTTCCCCATCAAAAGCACCACTTTTTGTTTGAATTCCACTGAAATCTTGGCCTGAATTGTGTCTAACAACAATAAGTTCCTTCCTGGGTGCAAACCCTTTTTGCACAATTTTTTGGCTTTTTTTCTGTCCTTGTATCATGAAAAAGGGGCAGGAAACTACCAAATCCAGTTTCACTGCTGTGGATATTGTAGGGTGTATAGACTCAGTTCAGGAAAGAGATTGAGGGGCTGGAGCGGGGCCAGAGAAGAGCAACGAGGCTGGAGAAGGGAGTGGAGCACAAGTGCTGTGGGGAGAGGCTGAGGGAGCTGGGGGTGTTTGTGCTGGAGAAGAGGAGGCTCAGAGGTGACCTCAGCACTGTCTGGAAGTGCCACATCAGGGAAGTTGTGGCCAGGTGGGGGTTGGTCTCTTCTCCCAGGCACTCAGCAATAGGACAAGGGGGCACGGGGGGCTCAAGCTCTGCCAGGGCAAATTGAAGTTGGAGAGCAGAAAAACTTCTTTGCAGAGAGAGTGCTCAGGCATTGGAATGGGCTGCTCAGAGAGGGGGTGGATTCCCCATCCCTGGAGGTTTTTCAAGTGAGCTTGGCCGTGGCACTGAGTGCCATGATCTGGTGACAGGACTGGAGTTGGCCCAAGGGTTGGACTTGATGATCTCGGAGGTCTTTTCCAACCCAATCCATTCTATGATTCTATATTTGATATAAATGATGTACTATATATAGAAAATCTTTGACATAGATTTAATTACATAGAATTTTATGCTAGCAATCATGTTGACTCTAACACTCACAAGGCTTTGAAAGCCTCACTCTTTTTATCAAAAAATACATTAGGAGAGGAAAACACAGAAGGCAAACGAAGTTATGACAATCCCAAAGAGTCCCCATTTTCCATTTGAAGAAGGAAACCCTTCCACTTTATATCCCAACCCCTAATTTTGGTTTTTTTTTTTTAAATTCCCTTCTAAATAACACTACTGAGTGATATCACAGTGGAAATGAAAGGCTTTGATCTGTCTCTGATGAGGCTGAACCCTTCAGTGACTGACTTCAAAACTTCTCAGGGCCTCTGTTTGTTTGGAGCAGGAGGAGCTCTGGATGCTGAAGTGGAATCCGTGTCCTCCATCACACACAGCTTTCAGCATCTCTGGCCAAAACTCCTCCCTGTGTAGCACGGGGGGCTTGCAGTGAATTCCTGCTGCTCCCCCTCGGCCTCGTGGCAGCTTTATCTTAATGAAGATGTGCTGTGAGACTCTGGCAAAGCTTCTGGGCTACCAGGGATGGAGTGTTTGAGCAGGAGGAAGGAGTTCGGTGAAATCAGAGACTTGTACAATTGTAATTTGATTTTGAAAGTGTTTCTGTGTGTTTACAAAATAGCTCTGAGACTTTCTTTCCTGGGAGGACATCTCTGTGTGTTCCCTGGGAAGCACTGCCCTTCCTGGCTGTGAATGGACCCAAAATCTGCCCAGAGACATTGCTTGGTCCTGTGTCCTCTTAACCACTGAGCAAGGTTTTTTTGTGGAGAAGGGAAACCTGTGAACTCCCTGTGTCCCCAAAGGCAGATAACTCAGATAAATCCAGACACAAACAGATGTCAGACAGATGCAATTTCTCAAATAAAGGCTGGGAGCTTCCCAGAGGATGGAGAGCTTTCCCTGGCTCAGATGGAGGGGTACCACCAGAGAGGTACCACCACTTCCCTTTCCTTCTTGGGGATGTCCTAAGACCTTCTTAGATCTCTCCCACAAAGGCACCACATGTCTTGATGTGACAATGGCTGGAGGTCTTCCCAACCAGCTGAATTCTTTTGGAAGTGGTGCTGCTGGGTGTGCAGGGTGCTCTGCAGTCCTTGCCCAGCTATCCAGGGATGCCAGGAAGATACACATTAACATCTCCTGTGCACAGCATGGAAGAAGGGAGACATGTTATTAGAGGGTTTTCCATTTGGAAGAGGACCTGGAAATTATCCCAATGCAGTGACAAAGTCATTTAGTGGTTCCTGTCTCTCGAGACATGTTATCTCCTGGAGCTCTCACTGCAGCACTGGGCAAGCCAAAGTGTCTGTGCTGTGAAACCCTGGGAATGGCCCTTCCAGAGGAAATGAGGAGGGAAAAACACAACGGCATTGTCCGGGAACAAAAGGCAGGTGTGTCACCCCAGATTCCCAGGAGACATGCCAGAGGCCCTGTGTGAAGATACCAGAACCCATCAGTGCTAATTTCTTCATCCAGTTGTAGGGAGGTGGGAAAAAACATGTTTCAGATTCACATGAACCAGGTGAAGCTCCAGCACAGCCGAGTTAGGACAACTCTGAGACCGCTCATGACACTGACTGACAAGAGCAAGGCCAGAGTCAGGACCTGAAGGAAGAGGATGGAGGATATCCAAGGATATCAGAAATACAGGACACTCAGAGGTGGATGTGGGGATTTGTGGCCAGGAAAGGAGGCAAAGCCAAGGATGGGGAGGTGGAAACGGGCTTTGTGGTGGGATACACAGGGAGAAGAAACTCAATGTGGTGCCTGAGGGCAAGAAGAACCACGGTGCTGGTGTGGTGAGCACGTGTGAAAGTAAATGCTGCTCTGGGATGTCTCAGGAAAGGTCTCTCCAGTGGCGAGAGGATTGGGTTGGTGTTGCTGTGTCCTCGTTGGGAAGCAGCCAGTTCTCCCAGTCACCCATGGCTGGGGAAAGAGGGACTCCTCAGGAACCAGGGCTTGGTATGGCTGGGACAGCGAGCAGGGGGACACAAATGTGTCCCTGTCTTGGTTTGAGCTGGCAAACCACCAGCCCTCCAAGTACAGGGTCAGAGCCTCCTCCCCCAACATTTATGAAAGGGAGGAAAAGAGAGGGGAAGGAAAAAAACCCTTCAGACTATGTTTATACTAAAACTATATATATTTAACAGAAAGAAAGAGACAATTAGAAGAAAGTACAAATATACACTCACACAAGTTACAAACAGCAAGGAACAATTTCTCACTTCTCAGTACACACACAGATCTCACTATTTCAACTCCAAATTATCTTAAAAGACTCAGTCCCCAGAGAGCCAGACCCGAGTAGAGAGAGAAGAACTCACAACAAACATTTTACTTCCTAAAAAAACTGCTGGGCCAGTGCTGGGCCTGGTCCTGCCCATCTCTCCTGGGACTGCCCCGTGTGTGTCCTCTCAGCAGGACTGCGGTGGGGTGACTGACCAAGCCCCTCTCACACTGATTCTACTTCCCTGGAAAATGATGTCGTAACATGGTATGGAATAAACCACTATTGGCCAGAAGAAGTTCAGCTGTCAGCCCAGCCCAGCTCGAATCAGCTGACAGCTCCAGGCCTAGTCTGAACTTCAAAAACTCAAATTTAGGCCGACCTAGGTGAACCCATGACAGTCCCACACATGAGGCAGAAGAAGCTTGGCTTGGTTGCTCCCATAAATGGGAAATTGGGGAAATACATAGCAAATTCATCAGGGGATTAAAGGTGAGGGAGAGGAAAGGGGTGCTCCATCAAAGGGCAGCATTAGCACAAGAGCAGAGGGAGATAAACCAGCCATGAATAAATTTAGGCAGAAAATCAGTGACTGTGAGAAGACCCACAGTCTGGAAAAGCCCCCCCCCAAAAAAACCCAAACCCAAACAAAAAACGAGAAATAGATATTACAAAAGGGATAAAATGAATTTGTGGACAGAAATGGTCCCTTTAAACCCCATATTCCAGTGCCACAAAAAGGCCATGTAATGGCAAATGAGGCTTATTTAGAATCACAGAATCACAGAATGGATTGGGTTGGAAAAGACCTCCCAGATCATCAAGTCCAACCCTTGGGCCAACTCCAGTCCCTTTACCAGATCATGGCACTCAGTGCCACGGCCAAGCTCAGCTGAAAAACCTCCAGGGATGGGGAATCCACCCCCTCTCTGGGCAGCCCATTCCAATCCCTGAGCACTCTCTCTGCAAAGAAGTTTTTTCTGCTCTCCAACTTCAATTTCCCCTGGCAGAGCTTGAGCCCCCCGTGCCCCCTTGTCCTATTGCTGAGTGCCTGGGAGAAGAGACCAACCCCCACCTGGCCAGAACTTCCCTTCAGGGAGTTCTATTTATTTTGCACATATATGTGTGTGCATATATATACACACATATATACACACACACAAACACACATACTTACATATACACACTCACAGTGTTTTTGCAGATGGATTATCATCAATATAATCAAAGTAAAAGCCATCACACACTCCCAGCCCTGGAATGCTCCAGTGACAGAAAGCTGGCAATGGGATTGAAGACGATCCTGTGGTTTGTTGGTTTTTTCCTTTTTTTTTTTTTTTAAGCAGACTTTTCTCACATTTGTCATCTGTCACCAGTTCAAACCCTGCTGGGAACCGACAGCAATAGACCAAAACAGACCTCTGGGGGAACGGTGTGGTTGGGAGTGATAATGAGAGCGGGTGCAGCTGGGTTTGGCAGAGCCCGGGGTCTGGTGTGGCCAGGTTGGAAATCTTTTCCAGTCTCGGCTTGCTCCCCAAACCCTCGGCACAGGAATCCACCCTCACTGCAAGGAAATGCCGGGAGCAATTTGCCTGCTCTCCTCTGTGGGGCGAGCAGGAGGCAAACCCTGCTTGCTGCTGCGTTTTTTCCTTCCCGGAGACAGCCGTGGCTCAGCATTCCCGACCTGCGGAGTGACGGCAAGGCTGGATGCCAAGGGCGGAGATACCAGGGAAAGGTTTGACTAGAAACAACACCCCTTTGCAGGCGCTTTGCTGTGCCCAGCAGAAAAGCAGCACAAAACACACAAAGAGGTGAAGCTGAATGAGGCATTGGCAGATAAATCAGGAACGGCCTGAAGTTGTGTCAGGGCAGAGTTAGGTTGGATCTCAGCAAAAGGTTCTTCCCCCAGAGGGTGGTGGGCACTGACCAGGCTCCCCAGGGCAGTGGGCACAGCCCCAAGGCTGCCAGAGCTCCAGGAGGGTTTGGATGATGCTCTGGGGCACAGGGTGTGACTGTTGGGGCTGGTCCTGTGCAGGGCTGAGGGTTGGACTGGCTGATCCTTGTGGGTCCCTTCCAACCCAGCATATTCTGGCATTCTGTAATAAGGAAAATAGCAAAGAATGGCAACAGTCTGTGCATCATGTTTGAGTGAACTCTCAGAGACAACAAAAATTAATTCACCAGGTTCCTAAAAGAGTAAGGGCACACTGGGAAAGGTTTTGATATGAGGGAATAATCACTTGAAGAAGAGGACAACCTGATTCACCCACCTGACCTACAGGTCACCAAGGGCTAGTAAGTCACAGTGTAAACCTTTGACGCCTGCGGGGAAGGTGCAGTTTATTGACCATGTCATTAACAACATGTAAATGTTTAGTCTTCTGTGGGTCTCTGGCTGGCCCTGTGCTTAGACATGTGATGTCAGGTACATCCCTCTGCTCTCTGTGAGCAGTGACAGGACCCAGGGGAGTGGCTGGAGCTGTGTTAGGGCAGAGTTAGGCTGGATATTGGGGAAAGGTCCCACCCAGAGGGTGGTGGGCACTGAGCAGGCTCCCCAGGGCAGTGGGCACAGCCCCAAGGCTGCCAGAGCTCCAGGAGTGTTTGGACAATGCTCCCAGGAACAGGATGGGATTGTTGGGGTGTCCTGGGCAGGGCCAGGAGCTGGACTGGATGATATTTGTGATTCCTTTCCACTCAGGATAGTCTGTGATTCTGTGATCCTCCATCCAGGCATCCTCCATCCGTGTGGTCCTGTATTGGCCTCAGCCTTCCTCACTGGTGCACCATGACAACATTCATGCCTGTTCCCTAGAAGAGGAGGGACCTTTGTTATTTACAACCAGAGGGATCTGGCCAAATCACTTCTGCTATTTTGTGTGATCTACAAGGAACAAACCCCTCCAAATATAAGAACAATTAGCACAGACTGATAGTGGCACTACAAAAGCTGCTTCAGCTCCAGCTGCTCATTAATGAGCAAAAAGGGAACTGGAGAAGGTTGTTTCCATGATGAAGGACAGATCTCTTTTCTAGCTGTGGCACCAAGGAGTGGTTTGGTGAAGAGATATGATCAGGGCCATGCTGGAAGTCAACCTGGTCTGGTTCAACCAAACCCACTGTTAAGAAATACCCATAGCAAATTCTGCTCCCTGTTCCTGCTTCCTCATGTCCCAGGAGCTGTCTTGTCTCTGCTTGGCTCCTTGTCCTACTCCTCCTCCTCCCAAACCCTCCAGGCTTGGGCCCAGAAATGCCATCCATCGTGTGGCAGGCTCAATCCCTGCTGGCTCTGTGCCCCTGGCCCCATCCCAGGACCAGTCATCTGGCAGAGAACCCTGGTCGACAGTGGTGATTCGGCCTTACATAAAACAGGAAAAGGCAGAGGTAGAGAGTGACAGAACATTAAGCAAGTCAGGAAAACATCAAGATTGACTCCAAGTCCAAAACAGGGGGTCTTAAGACACATCATGCTGATGCGTTTATATGGTGTTTATCCCAGAGACAGAAGTGCTGGTTGGTGCCATGAGGCCATGGGTAGAGTTGTATAATGTCTTGGGGCACATGGGAAATGATAGAATCATAGAATGGTTTGGGTTGGAAGGGACCTTAAAGTTCATCTCATTCCAAACCCCTGCCATGGGCAGGGACACCTCCCACCAGCCCAGGTTGCTCCAAGCCCTGTCCAACCCGGCCTTGGACACTTCCAGGGATGGGGCAGCCACAGCTTCTCTGGGCAGCCTGTGCCAGGGCCTGCCCACCCTCACAGGGAACACTTTCTTCCTGGTACCTAATCTAACCCTACTCTTTGTCAGTGGGAAGCCATTCCCTTTGTCCTGGCACTCCAGCCCCTTGGAAATAGTCTCTCTCCATCTTTCTTGTAGCTCCTTCAGGCAGTGAAAGGCCACAATTAGGTCACCCCAAAGCTTCTCTTCCCAGGCAGAACAATCCCAGCTCTCCCAGCCTTTCCTCCCAGCAGAGCTGCTCCATCCTCTGTCCATCCTGGTGCCTCCTCTGGACTCTCCAGCAGCTCCGTGTCCTTCCTGTGCTGGCCCCAGGGCTGGGGGCAGCTCTGCAGGTGGGGTCTCACCTGAGGGGCAGAGGGGCAGATTCCCCCCCTGTCCTGCTGCCCATGCTGTGGGACCAGCCCAGGGCACAGGGGGTTCTGGGCTGGGCCATGTCCAGCCTCTCCCCCACCAGTTCCTCCAGGTCTTTCTCCCAGGGCTGCTCTCAACCAGTCCACCATGATCTCCTTTAATTTACTTTGCCTTGATGAGGAAAAGTTTTCTTCAACTTTTGCAGTCCATCCATGGTCAGGAAGGAGTTTTTGTGCAGATGTTTCAATGAATTTTTGATTAAAATGAGCAAGATGCTTGTGTATTGTACTGAAAATTGGTTGAGCCTGGTCCTCATCTGGTGTCCTTTCTGTGCCAACCAGGAGCAGGTCAAGAGGAGGTCCGTGATTACTTGCGACATCTATTGCAGATCCTGATCCTAAAATACAATGGATGGTCTTCACCATTTGCTTTTCAATGTGAGCAATATCTGAGATTTTATTTTCTTTGAGAAGATTTATAAAAACCACTGCTCAAACAAATCTGTTCTTCTTCCTGGGGCTTTAGCTCTAACATGGAGGGGTCTAAAAGTGATAAGAGTTGTTAAAAAAATGAACAAAGCAAAAAGAAAAAGGGAAAAGAAAGAAGCAATAAATAACTATCAAATAGTAAGATCTGCCCATCTAGAACAGGAGAAATTAAAAGATTAATGGATCTTAAGAGCAGATCACCTGGCAGGCTGGTTACAGAGCTGGGGAACCCAGAGCATACACAAAGGGATTAAATTAAATGCAGACAAAACCTTGTTGACTTAATTACTCTAAAGCTGATGTTCAAGTGGAACAAAACCATGGAACTGGACAGGAGCAGAATTTGGCTGGGTCAGGTATGTGAAGGGAGGAGCTTCTCACACTGTTAGTCCATCTAGCTCCAAATATTCGAGCCCTTTCTGCTTTTCCCCAATCCTGTGGATGCTAAATCAGCCACTCATTGGGTTTTTCACTTCACTTGCTGGTTTGGTCTGGAAGAGCTTGAATTTTCTTTGGAGTAGCTGGGATGGGGCTGTATTTGCTGTTCTCAGTGGGTAAAGCTGGGAGAGAAAGGGAGAAGGAGGGTCCATTGGGAGTGATGGTGTTTGCCAATTGATGTTGGCCAAAAGGCAAAGGCCTTTGTTTGACAGAAACATGTGTGTCAGGTTCTGCTTTCCCAAAAGCCACACCAGGCATCTTCTTGATGCCCCTGAGATCAGCTCAGTTGGTTACAACTTGGTGCTAATAATCCCACATTTGTGGGTTCAGTCCCCATGTGGGTCATTCACTGAAGAGCTGGACTCAAAGGTCCTTGTGGGTCTCTTCCAACTCAGAATAATCTGTGGTTCTTAAACTGGTCTGTATTCTCAAAGGGCTGGTATGGGAGTGGATTAATTTAGATAAATGATGCTGCTCTTGGGTCATTTATGCTGTTTAATCATACAAGCAGCTCCTGAGGCTGCTTCCCTGGAATTGCTGGGTGGAAGATGCTCCCACCCTTTCCCCAGAGCCCAGGGGGTCTTGACATCAGGAGAGAGAGAAGGCAGAGCTGACCAAACTTGGCTCATGTGTGGATTCCTGCAGTGATGGGGACAATGTCAGCCAGAGTTTTGGCTGGTGAAAATCCAACAGAGCCCCTTTGGCTGGTGCTGGGCCTGGGTTGGCAGAAGAGAAGACCTGGGTAACAGCTGAGTGGCTTTGGTTGTGCTTTCAAACCCTTGTGAGACGAAAATGGGAGTTAAGCACGTGGGTCTGCAGGCTGGAAGCATTTTGTCTCCAGGTTTGGGTTAGCCCTGGCTCTGAAGAGTCTAAAGGGTCAGGCTGAGGGAGCTGGAGGGGCTCAGCCTGGAGAAAAGGAGGCTCAGGAGGGACCTTCTCACTCTCTGCAACTCCCTGACAGGAATGGAGAGCTGGTGGGTTGGCTCTGCTCCCAAGGAACAAGATGATAGAACAAAGCCTCAGGCTGTGCCAGGAGAATGTCAGGTTGGATATCAGAAGGAATTTCTTCTTGTAAAAGGTGGTCAGGCATTGGAAGGGGCTGCTCAGGGCAGTTGTGGAGTGCCCACCCCTGGAGGTGTCCAAGGAATGACTGGATGTGGCTGTCAGAGCTCTGGGTTGGGGCACAAGGGTGGCATTGGGCACAGAGTGGCCTCTATGGTCTTGGATGTCTTTTCCACCCTTAGTGATTCCATGATTCTGTGAATCTATAAACCTAGGCTGAAACATCCCCAAATTGGGCTTCTCTGCCAGCACTCCCACAAGGAGATTCAGTCCTGCTCCCGTGAGCCACCAGCTTGTGGAGTCCAGGGCAGGGCAAACCCACTCAGACCTCTCCACCTGGGCCTGCCACATGCAGATCTTCCACGTGCTCTCCCTCCTGTAAATGAGTTTTCTAATATCCTTGTACCCCCTCCCCGGGGAAGTGGGGAATGGTTTATTTATTTAGACCACTTTGCTGCCTGATCAGAATTACCCGTCTGAGAGGGGGATTTGAATGGCACCTTATCTGAGGGTTTTCTCCCTCTATTTAATGCTTGAAATCAGAGGCTTTGCTGCACTTCTTTATTTTTCTTTTTTAATTACAATGGAAAGAGAAAAGGATTGAACAGGAAAGTTAAAATAAAATTAGAAAAACCCGACAACTTTAAAAGCACAATGCGAATGAAAAATGATGGTTTTACTCTTTGCCTTAAAGTAAAATAGCTTTTATCTTTTTTCCCCCCTTACAACAGCCTCCTCTACCTAGATAATGCATTTGGTTAGATTTATTTGCTCAGCCCAGAAAACTTGACACTAAGGGGATTATTTAGTTTTAGATTCGCTGTAGTCCATAGTAATAGCCAACAGGGAAAGGAATGAAGCAGCGATATTAGCAGGGAGATGGGAGGGGAGGGTGGCCGGGGGAGGGGGTGGCAGGGACTGCAGCTAAGCAAAACTGCTTGCATAAACACCATTAAGAAGATTTAGACATTGCTTTTCTTATCATCAGCACTCCTGGAAGAAATAAA
>VWZD01003545.1:187357-213426 GCA_013396695.1 Sakesphorus luctuosus | reverse complement strand
GAGAGAGAGAGAGAAAGGAGAAAGGAAAGGGCCAGGCCCTGACTTGCTGTGCATGCGTTTCCATCAAGGCTCAATGGAAAAATAAACCCAGCCCAGGGTCTGTCTGCAGCAATTCTGCCGAGCTCTCCAACTTACCCCAGCACGCTCCAAAGGAGACATTTGTTCCACGTGTTAAGAAGAGGAAGGAGCAAGTCCAAAGAGAAGGAAACACACAGACTTGGTCAATTTTATACATATCCATGAGAGCATATTTATTTTTCTGGAAAATGCCTGGAGTTTCTTTGTGTGCTTCCAAGTGGAGTGCACATGGCAGAACTGGAGGGAGAGGTTCTTGTGAGGTAGATGTCAAACTTCAGCAGGCACAGCTCTTGAGAAACTGTGTCCCAGCTCCAGCAGGTGCTGACTGTGGAAGGACAGAGTGAGGAGCATCAAATGGGGACAGGCAGCAGAAGGCTCTGGGAACTCTGTGGTGCAGCAGAATCACAGAATGCTTTGGGTTGGAAGGGAACTGGAAGATCTTCTCATTCCACTCCCTGCCATGGGTAGGGACACCTTCCACTATCTCAGGTTGCTCCAAGCCCTGTCCAACCTGGCCTTGGACACTCCCAGGGATGGGGCAGCCACAGCTTCTCTGCCCAACCTGTGCCAGGGCCTGCCCGCCCTCACAGAGAACAATTTCTTCCCAATATCGAATTTAAACTTACTCACTGTCAGTTTGAAGTCATTCCCCTTGTCCTGTCATTCCAGCCCCTTGGAAATAGTCTGTCTCCATTTTTTTCAGGCTCCCTTCAGGCACTGGAAGGCCCTAATTACGTCACCTCAAAGCTTCTCTTCTCCAGGCTGAACCATTAAACAGTCCAACACATCTTGGGAGATAAAATACTGAATTAAAAGGTTATTTTTTGAACAGAGTGAGTGACCAGATGGGCAGATGCTCAACCATCTGATCTGTTGTTGAGGTCACCATGAGCAGCTCTCAGTGTTTCCTTGTGTGGCAGTAGCATGTCCTAAAGGAGGGGTGTGAATGCCTGACTGCCCAAGTGCTTGGGTGATGTAAGAAAGATCTTAAGCTCTCAGAGAACATCCAAAGGAGGCAATGAAGATGGAGAAGGGTCTGGAGGGGCAGTGTGTGAGGGCACTGAGGGCACTTGGTGTGTTCAGCTGGAAAAGAGGAGACTGAGGGGAGACCTCATTGCAGGGACAACTTCCTCAGTAGANCTTGTGGGTCCTTCCAACTTGGCTTGTTCTGTGATTCTGTGACCCAGTCACTCAGTCCCTTCCCCACCCTGTCCCACTGGAAGAAGGCACAAACCCTGAGCTGCCACTCCAGGAACTCTCCCACCCTGGTGCATTTCCCTGCACTGCTGTGTAAAGTGTCACTGCAAAAGACCCAAGTCAGCACATCCCAACTGCTAAAGCATCCCCAGGAAGGGAATGCAGATTCTATTTTAGAAGTTACAATGGTCTGAATTTTAAACAAAGCATCCCATGCTGAGCAAGAGATATAAACCTTCATGCTTCAGGGCACAAAACCTTCCTGTTAGCAGCATTAGGAGTAAAAGTGTCCTTGGGGGCAGAGATTGTGGAGCTCCCAAAGAGGAGACTTTGTGTCATAGAATCATGGAATCAAAGAGTGGTTTGAATTGGAAGGGACTTTAAAGCTCAGCCAGTCCCACCCTCTGCCATGGGCAGGGACACCTTCCATAGACCATCTTGCTCCAAGCTCTGTCCAACCTGGCCTTGGGCACTTCCAGGGATCTTCTTGCCTTTACTCTCTGCAAGTTTGATAGAACCCCCAAATTCAGTTTCATGAGGAATTCTGTGGCTTTGACTTTTACTCCACATTGCTGACACAGAGACCTTGCAAATTCTTCATCAGAAGAGAACCTACATGTGTCAGAAAAGGCACCTGTGAAGAGGAAGGCACATGGGAAGAGGCCATGTAGGAGAGAGGAAATCAGAGTTCAACTGACTAATCACAGAATCCCAGAATCCCAGACTATTCTGAGTTGGAAGGACCCACAAGGACCATCGAGTCCAACTCTCAAGTCAGTGGCCCACAGAGGGGATTGAACCCATGATCTTGTCATTATTACAACCAAGTTTTAACCAACTGAGCTGATCTCAGGGTCTAATCTGTGCCACACAGAAGGAATTGTCATATTCCAAGTGACTGCTTTAATCATTGGATGGTGGGTCAACAAAACTGACTCTGGATGTAAGAGTGAACTCAAGAGGTGACTTCTCCACCATTTATCCACCTATACATCACTCTGGCAAGTAGATTAATTGATAGGCAGCTTGTGCCTCTTTGCTTTTAGTTGGTTTCCAAAGGAAACATGTGCAAAAGGGAGAAGAAAACTGGGGGGTAGAGTGGGAAGTTGTTTTGGGACCTGTGGTCATTGTGGAAGGGTTGAAATAGTTTAAGCCCAGTGGAAAACACAATTCATTAGTTCTTGAATTTCAAGCAATAACACTTTCCCCTGTGGATAATGGTCATAAGGACTTAACAGCACTTGGAGCAAAGCAAAGGGAGCATCTTCCTTGGATTTCCAAATATTCCTGCTATTCCACTCATTACTCCATCAGTCCCTTTTATATGTGTAGAAAATTCTGTACCCAAAGCAGGTTCCTGATTGGGCAAGGAGAAAAAATCTGCCCCAATTTCTTGGCATTCTCTGTTCTTTGCAACCCACCTTGATCTGGTGCTGTCAGTTGTGTCATGGAGCAGAGGCATCCAGACCTGGCTTGAGGAAGTCCTGGGCTTCTCCAGGGTTCACAGGAAGAAAGGGAAAAGCAGAAGAGGATCCCAGGGGCCCAGAGATTGCTCATGAGTAGCACAGGCTGAGCCTTAAGGGATAAGTGGTCCCCTGGTGTTCTCCCTGTGCAAGGGGGGTGACACCACCAGCGTTGTCTTAGAAAACGCCCCAATCACTTCTTTTTTTCTTCCTAGAAGCATCACTTCCATCTTGCCTGGCTTGAGCTGCAACCAACTATTTTCCATCCAGGAGCTTATCTCTGCCAGGCACAGGGACACTGTGGGACAGGGCCTGTTGTGTGTGCTCAGAAGATGCAAAGCTGGGGTGTAGTAGTTTTGGCTCTAGTCAGCATAGGTCCCCATTTAAGCCTCAGTTTCCAGCAGGCCTCAAAGGACGTGACGCAGATTAGAGGGGACAGGTATCATCTGACTTAAGCAGCCAAAGAGGTATTTCATATCATCTGACATCATTAGGAAGCGTCGAGGAGTATAACAAGCCAGGGGGGAGGAGTTTCTGCCTTTTCGGTCCATGCTTCAGACCAGGAGGGTTCCTACTCCCTGACTGCTGATATCAGGCCCTGCTGCTGGTCTGTGTGGCTGTTTACCTGGGGAAGTGAGCATATTCCTGTTAATTCCTTTTTCCCTCTTGCTGGGAGGTTTCCTTTGGGGAGGAGGTTTGGTTGGTTCAGAATTCTGCTTGTTAGCTGGGGCGACCTCGGTGAGCCTGTTGTTGTTTCCTGTCACTATGTGCTATTTCATAGTTGGTGTTAAGCTTTCCACTTCTCTATATAAATATAAGAACTTCACCATGTCCAAAGTCTCATTTCTGTTTTTTTCCCTCACTCTCCTTCTCTGGGAGTGGACCTTTTGACTGTGTACCAGGCAGTTGGCATTTTGCCAGCTTAAACTATAACATAGGGCCCAGCAGTGCCCCAGAACACGAGAGCCCCTGGTCTTTGTTCTCTCCTTCCAGCACCAAGTTCTGTGCCCACGCTGCAAGATTAGCTGTTCTCCCACAACCAGCTCTTGTGGGGAAGGGGTTATTTCTTTTTTTTTTTCTTTTTGGAGCAGCTGTTTTCCATCCCTGGCTAATGTTGCCCTGTTTCAAGTGCTTTTTCTCTGTCTCTCAGCACAGCTGTCCTCTGTAGAGCTTTCAGAAAAACCCATCCTCAAGGAGGTGGTGTGTTCAGCTCCTTCCCACCATGACTAAAACCTTCTGCAGCTACAGCCTGAACTTCTCTCACTTGCTGTCAAGAGCTGTGTCTCTTCACAACACGTGGTGGTAAACTTTTATCTCCTACCTGTGCTGGTTTAGANATGGCTGTAGTCTGGTCAAGAGTGGTGGGCTCCTCCTGTCGAGGTCCTGCTGCTCCTCTGGGTCTGACAAGAGGTTCCCGAGGTCTTCTTACCTACCCCTTTTTGTACCCTCAGGGAGCATCCAGTCCCTCCCCCGGGACGGGGACTCACACAATGGGTAATTAACTCTGTGAGTCATGGGGTATTTTTGAACTGTTGATGGCCCATTAGCACCTACGCCCCCTCAGGCTGGGAGTGGAGGTGCCAACAACTCCCTGGGAAGCTGGTGCAAATGGGCCATTGACCTTGGGAATGAATAGAGGGGGTAGAATACACAGCTTTGATCACCCCCACACAGTGACAACTGGTCCCACCTGCTGAACTAGGACACTACCACAGAAGAGAGTATATAAACCACAAACCCCTTCTTGTCCTGCTCAGTCAGGGCCACCACTCACTTTGTACTGTCTTTTGAGGGCAGTCCTGGGATGTGTCAGGGATCTAATGGATCCCAGTGCAGCACATCCCAGCGGGGACATGCAAGAACACTGTTCATTTAGGAAGATTCTTGAGTGTAGTATGAAAATCCTGGTGAAAAGGTAGAAATAAGACATGTCCTTGTGGTTACAAGAGTGGGAGATACCAGGGGAATAAAATCTGGGAATCTAAGGATACACCAGAGCTGCAAGATGGATTAGCTGCAGCTACAGCCCCATCCCAGCTCAGATGACAAGGACAGACCTGGATTGTAGCAAAAGGATGGGACATCCTGCTCAAATGAGAGAAATACCATGGGTGAAGGAAAGGAAACCTGCCCCAATCCACAGCTTATGTAGCATATGGCTCAGTCTGGTGGACCTTCTTCTGCTGCACCTGTGTCTTCAGGGTGAGTGGGACACTTGTCAGGTCTGTCTACTCTGCAAATGTGGGATGCAGAGATCGAAAAGAAGCTTGGGGGTGGGGGCCAAGTGCACCTTTGTCTCTCCAAAATGAGGAGCATCTCCTCAGAACACAGACACACACCTGAAAGTTCACCCCCTGTTGTTCAAACTCAGCCCAGTGCTGCACAAAGGCTGTAGAGTTCAGCCTCCTGTCCCTATCCCTGTTGCCTGTGCTTTAGATGGAGCATCTCCAAGTGGGATTGCAATCCCTCTAGTCCTTGGGCTTTCTCTGTGTAAGCTGGGCTGGGCTTATTAGTTTAACAGGGTTTTTTTTTGTATCAGGGCAAACTTGTGATGAGGGCCATACCAGGGTTCACTCTGGTGTCTCACTGACTGATTTCCTCTCAGCCCCAGAGCAGCAGCTGGTGGGAAATTAATTGTGTTGCATACATTTACAAGTTAATTGGAGTTTCACTGGAAGGTGGGAAACCTGCATTTGATAAATAAGAGAAAGAGGCACCAGAACATGCTTTCCCTGACTGGCCTTAGCTCTGGGGTTCTTGTCTCCCTGCAGTCATCCCAGGCTGCTACAAAGCGGGTCAGGGTCCCTCTGTGCTGAGTGAACACACAGCAGGGGACACTCCCTGCCCCAGGAACTGAGCAGTCTCCAGCTCTCCTGGTGAGGATGGAACAGATTCCCTCATTCCTGGATGATTCCAGTCCTGATTTTTATTTTGGGGGCTTTCTTGGGAAGGTTTCATAAGCAGATGTTTCAGCCAGGCTTGAAGTACCCTTGGTACTGAGAGAGGGAATCCTCAGATAGTCTGATTTTCCTCTGGGAAACACCTTTCCTTCCAAGGTCCCTGTTTGCTGTTTCACAGATACCTGCCTCTTTTTGGCCTTATGGAGTTGTCTGAGTTATGGTGAGCTGGTTTAAAGGTGAACCCGTAGGAGAAATGAACCCGGCTCAAGAGAGATTATAAACCAGAGTTACAATTTAATGAAAATATTACAATAAATACAACAACAAAGGTAAATTAATTTTAACCCCCAACCCAGCAGTGTAACCCAGCCCCCTGGGGCACAAACACAGGGGGGTTTGGTGGCCCCTGTGCTGAGCCCCACGTGGTTCCCCCGAGTCCAAAGGAAAAGGAAGGGACAAACCTGTTGGTGCAGATGATGGCACAGTCTGGTGGAGAGTGGTGGGCTCCTCCTGTCCAGGGTCTGCTCCTCCTCTGGATCAAAAAAGTGGTCCCAGAAGGCCCAAACCCCAAGATTCTCTCCCTTCAGGTGCAGGTGGGAGCCCCCAGTGGGTCCCCCAGGGCAGGGAGTTCCAGAGTGGGGGATGTGACTGTGGGAGTCAGGGGGGATTTTGGAATGGTTGCTGGCCCCTGAGCAGAGCTGAGCCCTCAGGTGGGTGTGGAGGTGCCAAGGAGTCCCTGGAGGGGAGTTCTCCCAGCTCCTCTGCCAGGCTTCTTTCCCAGCCAGCTGCCAGGCTGAGGGCTCAGCTGTGCCCTGGGCAGCTGCTGCCAATGGGCCATTGGGAAGAGTTGCTGGGCAATGGCCCAGAGGGTTTAGAATGCTCAGCTTTGGGCACACCCACCCAGGGATAAACTGGTCCCACCTGCTGAACTGGGACCTCTGGTTTTCTGGATGGACTTCACCATGAGGGTTCACAATGAGGAAAGAATGAGTTGAAAGCAGAAGATGCCAAGCAATGGGTAAAGGATGAGGGACAGGAATTTAATACTCAGAATCACAGGAAATAAGAGACAGCTCCATTCATCTGCAAACAACAAATAACCTGCACTCCAGAAAGCAGTTTGTCTTGTATTCCAGTTCCCACCTGCAGCAGGGGCAAGGAGGGAAAGTACTAAACCCCTTTATCCTCAGAGGAAAAGATCACAGGAAGGTAGAAATGAGAAAATTTCCGTATAGACGAAGAGGCTGAACACAATTTTGTCCTGTTTCCACCATCTGCAAGAGACCTCAGGGCTCTGAGGAAGGCTGTGGAATCTGTCAGCTGGGCTATTAAACACAGAGTTGAGTTGGCCAAGAAAGGGTGTGAACAAAGCAAGGGGGAGAAGCGTCAAAAGAGGAAGAAACACTCTTTGCTGGATGGGCAATGCTTTCTACTGCTCTGTGCTCCCAGTGCTTCAGGAGTGAGAAGGAATTCAGGAGGTGCCAGAGGTGTTCCCTGGGCTCTGGAAGGGTTCAGGGCCATCAGTAAGATGTGGCTGCAGGCGTGTGACTTCATTTTGATAGCTTAGGTTGGCTGAATCTGTGCAAACTTTGCCCTGGTCCTGCTCCAATCATCCTTTTCTGGGCTTTGGTTCACACCTATCTTGGCTTTTTGAGTGTGTGGCTGACCTTACATCACCTCCCAGAGCTGGTTATAACCACATGGAGCTGAGCTTCTACCACCCATCCAAGACCACTCCCTGGTGGGGTCAGGGCTGCTTTCCCCCATGTGCTCCATATGTTTTCAAGGTAAGGTTGGACAGGGCTTGGAGCAACCTGGGCTGGTGGGAGGTGTCCCTGCCCATGGCAGGGGGTGGAATAAAACGAGCTTTAAGGTCCTTTTCAACCCAAACCATTCCACAGTTCCGTGTTTCTGAGCTGACCAGTTGGTAACAGCAGGAAGAGAAGTGTCACAAAAATTCTACTGATTTTTCTATGTTGTTTTGCCCTAACATCTGTTTTAGTTACGTATTTGTGAAGGGCAGAAGCACATGGAGGAGAACAAATATGTTTTTCAGCTTTTAATCTGTCCTGTCATGGATTTTATGTGCTTTGACTGGACAAATGGCCTTTCCAGAACCCCTGAATTACCCACATAAGACCATCAGTGTCTGTAAATGGTTGAGTTCTCCACATGGTGGTTGGCATTAAATGGTATTTCCTCCAACATATAAACTGGAAAGTGGAGAGGAAAAACTCTCTTAAGGATACTCCTCTTGGGATGAAGAGGTATTTCAACTGTCTCTTCAACTGAAGAGGTATTTCAGCTGCCAAGACTTCCACCATCAGATGGTGCCAGGAATTCCTATGGACTGGCATTCCTGGTGGCCCAGGTGTTGTCCCAGGGGACACAGACATGGCAGAGCAGGAGACAACAGGGAGGTGTGTTGGTCAGCATGAGGGACAGCACCTCCACAGTCTTATGGCTGGGAGTGTGAGCAGAGGAGCAGACCAGGATTCCACCCTCTCTGTGCTTCTCTTCAAGTTTTTCAAAGGAACTTTCCCTCCCCAGCTCTGAACTCATAAACCTTCAGCACAAACCAGGTGTTTCCCAGCCCTGTGGTGTGAAGAACCACCTTTTTTTTCCAATTTCCCAAATTTCTTCGGTGCCCTCCTGAGTTTTGCACCGGAGGAGGCTGCATCTGACTTTATGGTTGAACCCCTCTTCCAGCCTGAGAACCACCCACACGTGCTGATAGGCTACCAGAAAAGCTGGTGTTAAAGAAGGCCCACTAGATAATTTTTCAAATCTATTTTTAATGATAAGGAGCAGTTGCTGCCACGTTCTCTGTCTGTCACCTTGGGCAAACCATTTAAACCTCCTGCACCCCAGCTCTTCTTCTGAGAAGTGGGGTAATAACTCTGCTCTCATCTTGGCTATTCGATGCCTCGGGGCACAATAGTCTTTTGCTATTTCTATGCAGAGTGCCTTCTGCCACAATTATTGGCATGTAGACAACAGAGGAAGACAGAGCTGGGCTCTGTGGGCATTTCGGTATTTTCCCTTGGGGGTCCTGCCTTTTGAGCAGCCCCTCTTAATCCACCTGAGCCAGGTGAGGGCTCTGCTGTGCAAGATAGTATGTCCTAAAATTGCCTTAGCAATGGTGAAGCAAAAGAGGGGAAAAAAATCTGCAACAAAGCCCCTTTGCCATTTTGCAGCAACGGCATTAATATTCTCAGCTATTGTTCCAGATCCAACAATAATATAAAGTTTAGAGGCGAAAGGGGTGGGCAGAGGGGGCAGAGAAATCAAAGCAGACCATTAGGCTGAATGGTTATCAGGGCGGTTTGCTCCGGGCAAACAGTTAATCCAGACCTGGGAGAGAGCACTGGTAGTTAAAGCCCTTTAATGGCCTAAGTCCTATGATAATTAGTCCTGCCCTGGAGGTAGCTAAGTGAGCTACTCCAGCCTGAAATGGAGCTCATCCACTGCTGAGGCCATAATCCTCTGTGCACAATGAAAGCTGAACTAATTCACTGAGTAAACACTTTCTCAGTTACTTACACGCTGTCTTCTTTCAGCCTGACACCAAATAGATTCACTTCCAAGAGCTGCTAAGAAAATCAACTTTTTTCCCCCTCTCTCCTTATTTTTTTTCCTTAAAGCAACTGATCTTAGTTGAAATGCATTTGGATTTAGTATCCAGAGGATAACCTGGATAGATATCATCTCCCTTCTCCTGGCATCACACAGCAGCTCCTTTATTTTAGTCCATTACAATGGCAGAGAGAAGAAAGGCATTTCCCCATCTATTCCCTGCTCTTTTCTCCTGCCTCTTTCCCTGGAAAGGGACTCGCTGGAGAAGAGCAGGAGGGTGTGTGAGGATGGAGAAGAGCAGGAGGGTGTGTGAGGATGGAGAAGAAGAGCAGGAGGGTGTGTGAGGATGGAGAAGAGCAGGAGGGTGTGTGAAGCTCCTACACAATTTTCTGCCTTTTTCAACCCTGGAGTTCTGCATTCTCAGCTCTCCCAAATGTTCAAGAACATGGCCTGGAGGAAGAGTAATCTGAAGCAGCAAGGAAGGAAACACCAAATATCTTCAACCACTGCAGATCATGCCCATTTTTCCTATTTTTCCTTCTTTTTGTTGTCCTTAAGAAGTGGAATTGTACATCCTTCAGCACTTTGCCCTCTGTAAAACCATGTCATGGGAGTCTAGTCTTCTCTGGGTGCATTTCACCTGGAGAATTGACTGTGACCACTTCATGGTCTTCTTTGAGGTTCCCTCAGCTCTAAAACCTGGGAAAGGGAACCAATCAGGTCCCAGAGGTGGTGATGGCTCTTCATGCAGGAACCCTGGTCCATTAACTCCTGGAATCATCTGAATGCCCACAGCCACGGAATCAAGGATGTTTTGGGTTGGAAGGGACCTGAAAGACCTTTTTGTTTCACCCCCTGCCACAGACAGGGACACCTCCCACCAGCCCAGGTTGCTCCAAGCCCTGTCCAACCTGGCCTTGGGCACTTCCAGGGATGGGGCAGCCACAGCTTCTCTGCCCATCCTGTGCCAGGGCCTGCCCACCCTCCCAGGGAACAATTTCTTCCCAATATCCAATCTAAATTTAGAGGGGAACAGATTTCACTTGTTTACACCTGAACTATTTGTTTAGGCTCGTGTTGGAGTCTAAGGGGGAAAATGGACATTTCTGGACCACATTCCGTCCCATCTCAAGACGGTTGGATGAATCAAACCCCAAGAAGGGCTGGAAAAGAAGTTTGGACTCTCTGCTATTGATACTCTCAGTGTCCAAAGGCAAGTGAGAGAAATCCCATCCCAAAAGTGATGCTGGGGTTGCTTTAAAGCAAATGACACAGTTTGGGGGGCTGATGTGCCTGGCACCTCCTCTCTGCAACTTTGGGTCAAGGCACAGNGGAGCTGGGGGTGTTTGTGCTGGAGAAGAGGAGGCTGAGAGGTGACCTCAGCACTGTCTGGAAGTGCCACATCAGGGAAGTTGTGGCCAGGTGGGGGTTGGTCTCTTCTCCCAGGCACTCAGCAATAGGACAAGGGGGCACGGGGGGCTCAAGCTCTGCCAGGGCAAATTGAATTTGAAGATCAGGTAGAAATTCTTTGCAGAGAGAGTGCTCAGGGATTGGAATGGGCTGCCCAGAGAGGGGGTGGATTCCCCATCCCTGGAGGTTTTTAAGGTGAGCTTGGCCGTGGCACTGAGTGCCATGATGTGGTAAAGGGACTGGAGTTGGCCCAAGGGTTGGATTTGATGATCTGGGAGGTCTTTTCCAACCCAATCCATTCTGTGATTCTATTCTAAATGTCGGGGTGTTTTGGGGATTCCCTCCTCACTCCCCAAGAGGTTCCTTTGGAAGCTGCCAACATCTTTTCCTAGTCCAAGCAAAAATGCATCCAGTGCCTTTATATAAGGACTTTCAGGTTTGTGTAGGTCAGGGAGAGTTTTAGATCTTTAAGGCAGGAAAGATTTTATTTGGTTTTCCTTCCAAAATCTTACTCAAAGAAGGAATTTTGATGGTATTGTCTGGCCTTCTGTAACAGAGGAAAACAGAGAGACAACTGTCTTGCCTCGATAGAAGAAAAGTCAAATCCTGATCTAATTTTATACTTCCAGAAGAGAAAGACAGACATAAAAGGATCTGCCAAAGAGAAGAGTCTCATAATCAAAGGAGAAAAACAATAGACTTTGTTTCTTTATTGGATATTTCAATGTACCAAATTCATTATCAACTGGAATCTGGCCCAGGAAAAGAAATCTCAGGAAAAAAGAACATAATAAAAGCTTCATCAATGCTCTCTGTGCTCTGCCAGCAGTTCTAGTTTTATGAGGACCAAGTCATGGTGCACAAGTCAGTGAGGACAGGCCAGGGAGGGAGTGGAAGGGGGAGGTTCAGGCAGGGTCCAGCCCATGGTTTGGGGTCTGTCTGGCAGCCCAGTGATGGGGTTCATCCCTTCCTCAGGGTGGGGTTCACTTGTCCCTCTCCATGTGAATGATGGAGAAGATCAAGCCAGACACATTTCCTTACCCAGGTCACCAGGGAAGCATCTCCTGCCTTTAGGATCCAAGGAAACATGGAGAACCAGTGCCTCCTATGAGAGTCCAGGATCTGAAGGCAGGGATTGCTCCTCTCTCTCATGTCCACCCAGGTGGACACCTGTGCTGGTTTAAAGGTAAACTGGCAGGAGAAATGAAGGTAACACGAAAGAGATTGTAAGTCAGAGTTACAATTTAATAAAAATATTACAATAAATGCAATGGCACAAAGAGAAATTGGGTTTAACCCACAAACCCAGCAGTGTAACCCAGCCCCCTGGGACACAAACACAGTGGGGTTTGGTGGCCCCTGTGCTGAGCCCCACGTGGTTCCCCCGAGTCCAAAGGAAAAGGAAGGGACAAACCTGTTGGTGCAGATGATGGCACAGTCTGGTGGAGAGTGGTGGGCTCCTCCTGGCCAGCTTCTGCTCCTCCTCTGGATCCAACAGGTGATCCCCCAGTCCCCAAACCCCAAGATTCCATCCTCTCAGGTGCAGGTGGGAGCCCCCAGTGGGTCCCCCAGGGCAGGGAGTTCCAGACTGGGGGATGTGACTCTGGCAGTCAGGGGGGATTTTGCAATGGTTGGTGGCCCCTGAGCAGAGCTGAGCCCTGAGGTGGGTGTGGAGGTGCCAAGGAGTCCCTGGAGGGGAGTTCTCCCAGCTCCTCTGCCAGGCTTCTTTCCCAGCCAGCTCCCAGGCTGAGGGCTCAGCTGTGCCCTGGGCAGCTGCTGCCAATGGGCCATTGGGAAGAGTTGCTGGACAATGGCCCAGAGGGTTTAGAATGCCCAGCTTTGGTCACACCCACACAGGGACAAACTGGTCCCACCTGCTGAACTGGGACAACACCCCTGGTTTAGCTCACCCTTTGTGGCTGTTGAGGTGGCCATTCCTTGGGTGCTTAGAGAGTATCCTCGGGGTTCAACCTGGTCCTCAGTAAAGTGGTGATGGGCAGAAAACATCACAAATGGTCTCTGGAGTGTTTGAAGTGAGTGATGAGGGAGCCAGGGCACACAGGCCTGTGTTGTGATTGCTCTTATGGCATCAAACGTGTTGGTGAGTGGTGTTACGAGTGTTGCTTGGAGCTAGGAGGGGGAAAAATCGTTCTGAAGTGCATGTTCGGAGGTATTTTCCTCTTACACAGGGAAAATAGAAACAAAATGGGGGGAGAAAGGAAAAAAAAACCCCACTCCCTCTGCATCAGCAGCAGCTTCTGTCTCCAGGCTCTATGGCAATGATACCTAAACCCACCCATTCAGCAGCCCATTATCACTTTCCTCCTTCCATTATTCCCCTTCAACCTTATCAGATGGAAGCATCGTCTCAGACGCTCCAACTGGAGCCTTGTAATTGTCCCTGGTTGGAGCTCGATAGCACCTTGAACGGCTGGAGTAATCTCTGCTTGGAAAAAAAAAAGGTCTCTGCAAGGAGATGATGCAGAATTTGCCTGTGGCTATGAGGGATCTTTAATAGCTAACACTTTTCTCTCTCCCTAGCTAGCAGATAAATAGGAAAAATCTATTTTATTTATTATTTATCTCTCCTCAGCCTTTTTAAGGCTGCCTGTTAGGCAGTGAGCACATTATTTATTACAGGGTTTGCAATATTATTATTAGCAGGTCCTGAGAGCACGTGGTGGTGGAAAGGGAAGAGGTGGGTGGGGAAAGTTTAATGATATTAGACAGGAGGTGTCTCTGGGGTAGGGAAATGGAAATGGTGTTTTCTTGGGCCTCTCAGAGGAAGGAAGAGAAACTCCCAGGGATTGAACCTCTCTCCTTCCATCTAGGCAAGGTTCAGACCTGGGAACCAGGAGTGCCAAGTGTTGGTTGTTTTTTTTTTCACAGACTATTCTGAGTTGGAGGAACCCACAAGGATCATCGAGTCCAGCTCTTAAGTCAATGGCCCACGTAGGGGATTGAACCCATGACCTTGGCATTATTACAACCAAGTTTTAACCAATTTTTGTTTTGTTTTGTTTGTTTGTTTTGTTTTTGTGTTGGGGTTTTTTTTGTTTGTTTTAAATTAAGACAGGAGCCTTTTATTTAATTTTATGCTTGGGAAGGAATGAGCAAAAGATGCAAAGTCGGGTTGAGAAAGCAGGTAAGGAGGATCTTGGCATTGCTTTGCAGCCCAAGTGCCCACCAGCACCTGCAGAGAGCCCAGCTCATAGCCCAGGCAGCACAAAACACGAGAAAAAAGGTGAAAATCCCAACTAAACCCTCCCTTAATGAAGACCTCCCTCAGGATGCTGAAGGCTGCTGGTGGTGTTTTAGCCCTTAAATTGATTGTTTCCTCCTAATAAACCTCCTGGTGATGTGTGTCTCCTCCACTGACCTCTACACTCTCCTCTTCCTGCCCCAAAATTGACTCTCCGGCTGCTTTTTGCAGCTCTCTGTTGACAAATGTCAGCTGGAAATTGCTGCCCACCATTTAATTGCAGACCTTCCACCTTGGGTGGCCCTATCTGTGCGTTTCCATGAAATCTTCTTTGTTATCTGGCCTTTTATTCCTCATGTTTACACCTGGGAGGAAACCCTCGCTGCTTTTGCCTCTAAAAGGTGATTGCAAAGGGGAAAATGAATTAGTGCCAGTTGTTGCTTTATGATGTGTATCTGCAAGACCTGAGAGGGGGAAAAAAAAGAGAAATCATTGAATTCTGAAGGTGTTTTTGCACATTTTAAGTTATTCTTTCACACTTTGTTTTTACAAGTTATTCTGTCTTTCCACAACGTTATGAAAGGTGGGAGTTTCATTAGCAACAACTTGCAAGGGAAACTCCTAAATTGCAGAATTTCTTTGTGGGATTGGGTGTGGAGGTCCTGCACCTCAGAGAAACCCCAGCACACCGAAAATGCTGTATAACAAATTATCCACTGGCAGATAGAAAATTCCTTTTCTTTCCCCTTCAAGCCACGGTGGAGGCACCACTAGAATCTATCAGTTGGAGTGTTTCCAAAACATTTCCGAGAACACAAGACCACGAGTTGGGATTATTTTGGTGCTAAACCTGTCCCAGGAGAGGGGATAGCTGAGCACTGCGGCGTGGAGAGGGAGGATGTGAATCACAGCACTTGGGAGGATGTTCCACAGCCACGTGCTCCCAAATCCATCCCCTCCTTGGGGAACCTCCTTGGAGCACCTCAAGTTTCAAAATATTCCCACTGCAGTCATATTAATCATGTCCCTCCCCCTGGTGTGGTTGGTCCTGATGTGTTCTCCTGGGTGGCACCAGTGGTCAACCTTTGGTCATCTGAACTGGTGGATGAGAAGGCCCACATGTGTGGGCACTGCAGTCCTGCAGTTCAGGAAGCCACCTGTGCCCTGGGCTGGTCCCACAGCGTGGGCAGCAGGGCAGGACAGGGGGGGATTCTGCCCCTCTGCCCCTCAGGTGAGACCCCACCTGCAGAGCTGCCCCCAGCACTGGGGCCAGCACAGGAAGGGCATGGAGCTGCTGGAGAGTCCAGAGGAGGCACCAGGATGGTCAGAGGATGGAGCAGCTCTGCTGGGAGAGCTGGGATTGTTCTGCCTGGAGAAAGTTTTGGGGAGACCTTAAAGCCCTTTCCAGTGACAAAAGGGTCTCCATGAGAGCTGGGAAGGGGCTTTGGACAAGGGCTTGGAGTGACTGGACAAGGGGGAATGGCTTTAAGTTGAAGGAGGGTAGATTTAGATTGGATATTAGGAAAAGATTCTTCCCTGTGAGGGTGGTGGTGCCCCAGCACAGGTTGCCCAGAGAAGCTGTGACTGCCCCATCCCTGGGAGTGTCCAAGACCAGGCTGGATGGGGATTGGAGCAACCTGGAATAGTGGAAGGTGTCCCTGCCCATGGCAGGGGGTGGGACTGGATGATCTTCAAGGTCTTTTCCAGCCCAAACCATCCTGGGATTTGACCCTATGAACTTCTTCCATTCTCCTCCACTTGAAGTCCCTTCCCTCCTTCATCTCATAAAGCAACTTCACTTTTCTAGAGGAACCTCTGAGGTGAATAATGTGCACCTTGAACTGGTGTCTGATCTAAGGTGGCATTTCCTGTAACAGCCTGGCAGGTCCCTGAGCTTGCTGAGGGGATGGGGGAAGAAGCAACAGAAGACAGAGTTTTTCTTTTAGATTTAGGTTGGATATTAGGAAGGAATTCTTGGCTCTGAGGGTGGTGATTCTCCAGCACAGGTTGGGCAGAGAAGCTGTGGCTGCCCCGTCCCTGGCAGTGTCCAAGGCCTGGTTGGACAGGGCTTGGAGCAACCTGGGCTGGTGGGAGGTGTCCCTGCCCATGGCAAGGGGTGGAAGTGGATAGTCTTTAAGGTCCCTTCCAACCCAAACCACCCTGTGATTCCATAATTCAATGTTCTCCTGGTCTCAGAAATTGGTGATCATGGTGGGACCCCATGGATCCCTGTTGGATCCTACAGCTCAAGGTTAGGCTCAGTCAGAGCCAACTGAGGTTTGCAGATCAGGGTTTTGAATTCTGATGGAAAAGCTGGATCTGTTCAGCTGATCATAACAGTGACAGGATCATCTATAAATCACTCCCTTGTGGTTCTTCATGTAAAGAAAACATTTGTAAACAAACAACTTTCCCCCCCCCCCCTTTTATTTTCTTTAGAACTTATTGCCATGACTTGTGATTATGTTTGAGGATTTGTAAATCTGTTTTAGGATTTGTAAATCTACTGCCTGACTTCTAAGCCAATCGACTGTTTCAGAAGTCAGTCAGGGAGTGAAAAAGTCATGGTTTGTAAATCAAACTGCAGTTCTTAGGTTAGCTGAGAGGATTTATGAATCTGGATGGAGATATCTAAATCTGGTTTATAAAAGCACAGATTTATGAGTGAAACCTCCAAAGCACAGTCTGGCTCCAGGCAGGTGATGAGTCAGGAGGTACAAAGTGACCATGACATGGACACTTGGCCCTGTCTATCACAGGGATCCCACCACATCCATCAGCAACCCTGGATTTACCCTGCACTGAAAAATAAACCTCAGTGCCTCTGGATCACACCCAGGAAAATGGAGAATTTGGGTGTTGGCCATCAAAGAGAGGAGTTGTTTTCCAACTATTTTCCAGCCCTAAGTGAAGACCCTACCAGGGCCACCACTGAGCCCCTCAAAAGCCCAACACCCTCCTCACTCACCTCTCAAAGCTCTACACCCTCCTTCTTCACCCCTCAAAACTCTACACCCTCCTCACTCACCCCTCAAAGCTCTACACCCTCCTCACTCACCTCTCAAAACTCTACACCCTCCTTCTTCACCCCTCAAAACTCTACACCCTCCTCAGTCACCCCTCAAAGCTCTACACCCTCCTCACTCACCCCTCAAAGCTCTACACCCTCCTTCCTCACCCCTCAAAACTCTACACCCTCCTCAGTCACCCCTAAAAACTCTACACCCTCCTTCCTCCCCCCTCAAAGCTCTACACTCTCCTCAAACACCCCTCAAAAGTTCTACACCCTCCTTCCTCACCCCTCAAAACTCTACACCCTCCTCAATCACCCCTCAAAAGCCCAACACCCTCCTCCCTCACCCCTCAAAATTCTACACCCTCCTCAGTCACCCCTCAAAACTCTACACTCTCCTTCTTTCCCNCCTACACAGTCACCCCTCAAAACTCTGCACCCTCCTTCTTCACCCCTCAAAAACTCTACACCCTCCTCAGTCACCCCTCAAAACTCTACACTCTCCTTCTTTCCCCCTCAAAACTCTCCACCCTCCTTCCTCACCCCTCAAAAGCCCAACACCCTCCTCACTCACCCCTCAAAACTCTACACCCTACACAGTCACCTCTCAAAACTCTACACTCTCCTTCCTCACCCCTCAAAACTCTCCACCCTCCTCCCTCACCCCTCAACACCCCAGTTTCCACCCAGACCAGCAGTGCCTGCTCCTGATTGGCTGTGAGGCTTCAAAAGTTTTATGGTATAAAAGTGTCTCTTATGTAAAAAAAAAAAAAAAAAAAAAAGGAGGGGGGAGAAATCAAATTTCTACAGTTCTGAAACTTTTTTTTTAGGCATTTAATTTTAAGCTGGGGATTTATAAATGGGCTATTAAAGTTTAAGAGTTTCATTATAGTTTTTTTTAAATCATAATTACTTTAGGTAGGGGAGGAGGGATAGATCTACTTTATTCCTAGTGGAAACTATACATATATATGAAGTATCTATATAAAAGCTGGAACTGAGCTTATATTAATACAGTTTAACTGATATTCAATAACTTCACCCTCCCTTTTTCCTATTGTCCATATTTAAATACTTCAAAAAGAATTCTAATCAAGTGGAAATTAATAGGGGAGGAAAGACTGGGGTAGCAGGAGAGGGCTCTAATCCCACTCTCTCTTAATATTTCAAAGTCTCTTTTATTTTCCTAATAAAAAAAGAGAGAGCGAGAGGGAGAAAGTGGAATTAATCCAGTGCTCTGAACTGTCCTCTCGTCTCACTGATTTAAATAAAACCCAAGAGCACATCACACCAGAAGGCCCTTCCTGGCCACGTGCCAGGGTGGGCTCTCACCTCCCAACTTGCCCTCCCCTCCACCACGGGAGGTGGTGGCTTTTCCTCTGCCCCACGGGCAGGTTGGACACACCACCCCACCCCAGCCAGGGGGTGCTCACCCTCCTGAGGGCTTTGGGGTGCCCTCCATCCCCTCTCTGTGCCCACACGAGGGCAGGCTCAGCATCCTGGTGGGATTTGGTGCACCCAGACCTCCTGTGCCCAAGGGTCTTGCACCCAGAGGAACCTTCACTGTAGGACCTGGTGATGATGCTGGGCTTGGATGAGGACAAAGCTGAGCATGAGCTGGAGGAGAGGGAAATAATCTAGTGCCATGATCTGGTAAATGGACTGGAGTTGGACCAAGGGTTGGACTTGATGATCTCTGAGGTCTTTTCCAACCCAATCCATTCTATGATTCTATGAAATCTTAGTGGATCTTTTTTCCTCTGCCCCACGGGCAGGCTGGACATGCCACCCCACCCCAGCCAGGAGGTGCTCATCCTCCCGAGGGCTTTGGGGTGCCCTCCAACCCCTCTCTGTGCCCACAGGAGGGCAGGCTCAGCATCCTGGTGGGATTTGGTGCAGCCAGACCTTGAAGGATGCAGGTCATCGCTGATCCTAAGGGTCTTGCACCCAGAGGAACCTTCCCTGTAGGACCTGGTGGCCATGGTGGGCTCAGATCAAGACAAAGCTGAGCATGAGCTGGAGGAGAGAGAAATCCTAGTGGATCTTTTTTCCTCTGCCCCACGGGCAGGTTGGACACAACAGCCCACCCCAGCCAGGGGGTGCTAACCCTCCTGAGAGCTTTGGGGTGCCCCCCAACCCCTCTCTGTGCCCACACAAGGGCAGGCTCAGCATCCTGGTGGGATTTAGTGCATCCAGACCCCGAAGGATGCAGCTCATCCCTGATCCTAAGGGTCTTGCACCCAGAGGAACCTTCCCTGTAGGACCTGGTGATGATACTGGGCTTAGATGAGGACAAAGCTGAGCATGAGCTGGAGGAGAGGGAAATGATCTAGTGCCATGATCTGGTAAATGGACTGGAGTTGGACCAAGGGTTGGACTTGATGATCTCGGAGGTCTTTTCCAACCCAATCCATTCTATGATTCTATGAAATCTTAGTGGATCTTTTTTCCTCTGCCCCATGGGCAGGTTGGACATGCCACCCCACCCCAGCCAGGAGGTGCTCACCCTCCTGAGGGCTTTAGGGTGCCATCCAAGCCCTCTCTGTGCCCACAGGAGGGCAGGTTCAGCATCCTGGTGGGATTTGGTGCATCCAGACCCCCGAGGATGCAGCTCATTCCTGTGCCCAAGGTCTTGCACCCAGAGGAACCTTCCCTGTAGGACCTGGTGATGATACTGGGCTTAGATGAGGACAAAGCAGAGCGTGAGCTGGAGGAGAGGGAAATCCTAGTGGATCTTTCCATGATAAAGACAGAGGAAACCAAATATTCTGCATTTTGGCCTCAATTTCTCTGCTGCTAATGCATCCAGCTGCTCAAGGGGAGGATGGAGGGGCAAACCCTGTGCCAACACCAGCCTGGCTGATTGCTCCTTGCAGCCCACCATGCTCCTGAGCCAACTCTCAGGATTCAAACCAGCCATCCTGCCTGGAATAGGATACTCTCAGCCCTGAGAAATTATTGAATCATTGAGCACTGTGCAAAAAGTGGAGGCAGCCTCGGCCAACTGCACAGGGCAGGACCCAAAATGTCCAACTGGGCAGTGAATAAGTGTGTTACTAACCAAACCCAGCAGGCACTAGATGGCACAGCACTCCCTTCATGCTGCTCTGGAGTTATAGTGGGTTTATTACACTTGTGTTTACACAGCATCCAAATTTGGGCAGGATTTTCCTGTTGGGTGTGTGGGTGGTGGGTCAGCGACACCCCAAATCAAAGCTCGGCCTGGCTTCTCATCTGTGGAGGGTCTTTTCCTTCTTCCTTTCCTTTCTTTCCTTGCCAGGTTGGTTTAGAGGCACATGGGCTGCTGGGAGAGCTGTGGGAGATGTGGGGACTCAGGGGTGTCCTGAGAGCTGCAATGGAGAGTTGTGGCAAGATGGAAAGTTCCTCCTTTGAGAAGATCCCTTGTAAAGCTTTACTTTCCACTGCCCAGCCTGGTTAACTGACAGGCATTTAAACAAAGCATTTCCCTAAACACTTTATTGGGTTGGGTGTTTTGTGGGTTTTTTTTTAGTTTTTGGTTGGTTTTTTTTTTTTTCCATTTTGGAAGCTTTCTGTTTAAAATAAAGCTGTCTGCTACATTCCCCAATCTCATTATGCAGAAAGAAACATTCATTATATATGATATTAAGCTCCAAGGCTTAATGTACTACATGCCATGATGACCATGCAGTGTTATTTTACCTTTTAAATGGCTGAACAATGAATAACTTGTGTAAGAAATATACAGGTCTGAAGTGCCTCCATTCAACTACTCAACAACTAAACAGGAAAAAAAAACAAATGAGAAAAAGAAAAGGCTGTGGTTTTCAAGCCTTCCAAGACAAATGATGGCACCAAGGAACAGTCATTTGAGAGAAAATGTGAATTAAGATGACAAGGATAAAGAATTTCCAGTGGTTTCTAAGCCTTTAGTTTCTTAGAAATTCAACCAGCAAAACAAAAAAGGAAATGATACCTGCTCCAAACCCACCAAGGACAAGAAGCTGGAAATAATGTTATATTTCTGCCTGTAATATCTTCTCCTGCCTGGTTGGAAATGCTTGCTCTGCCCAGAGCTAATAAGCAGTTATTAGTGGCTGTGACCTGGCTGGGCACTCAGGGGAGGGAAATCACACCCAGGCTGTTGGGAGGAAATATAAGCACAGGGCTGGAAATAATGAGAAGAGATTCAAATTCGTCAGGATTTTGCTAACAGCATGTTGAGAAGGAAATGATTGCAGAGCCTGGGTGTCTTCTGAGAAGGAGAAACAGTGGGGCAGGGATGTTGGGAGACACTGGTGGGGAGGACCAGAAATGAATCCCCTGCACCCAACAGCAAACAGGCCTGAAAAGGTTGGTTGCCTTCCCAAAATGCTGCTGTTGAGCAAGAAGGGAGGTGACATGGAACTGGCTGGGCTGAGTCCTGAATGGCCATCAGCCTTTGTCACTGGAGGGAAGGGAGCAGCCTCCTGGGGTGGACATCAGGGCCCTTTTTTAATGAAAAGGTTGATTACTGAAAGAGTTTATGGGGTTTTAAGTTTGGTTTGGTGATTTCTTTTTTTTTTTTTTTAGTTAATTGGTTTGTTTGGGGAGTTTTTTGTTTGGGTTTTTTTTGTTTGTTTGGTGCTTTTTNTCCTCTTCTCCAGCACAAACATCCCCAGCTCCCTCAGCCTCTCCCCACAGCACTTGTGCTCCACTCCCTTCTCCAGCCTCGTTGCTCTTCTCTGGCCCTGCTCCAGCCCCTCAATCTCTTGCCTCAACTCAGGGACCCAGAACTCAACACAACACTCAAGGTGTGGCCTCCCCAAGGCAGAGTCCAGGGGAAGGCTCACTGCCCTGGGCCTGCTGGCCACGCTACTTTGGATCCAGGCCAGGATGCCATTGGCCTTCTTGGCCACCTGGGCACACTCTTGGCTCCTCTTGAGCTTCCTGTCCCTCAGTCCCCCCAGGTCCCTTTCTGCCTGGCTGCTCTCCAGCCACTCTATGATAGCCACCTGATTTTGTCTTATCTACCATATTGAAGGCCTTCTCTTGCTTTGTGACTCTCCTCTCCCCTGCCATCAGAACTTCATCCCTACCTGCACCTGAGCAGTGTGGGGTGGGAGATCCCACAGCCCTGGCCCCAGGGATGGAACAGTACATGGATAGCAGTCCTGGCCCAGCTCTCTGCTGTGGGATCCACCACTTCCATAAGCTCTTGTCTTCTTTCACCAGCTGCAAATGCTCCCAGGGCCCTTGTTCAGACGTGATGTCCAACCTCAGGTGACACAAAAGTCACGTGCAAAGTGCAGCCCTCCAGGACAGACTTTTTCAGATCATCTTGTGACAAAGTTCCCTGGAAGAACAAATGTAAAAAATGTCAGGATTTTCCCAAAGGAGCAGAATTTCCCTCTCTTGGGCAGTTGTTGCTGCCCTAAAAACGTTGTGATCTGAATGAGAAAAAGAGAGTACATAGAATCCTGGAGTGGTTTGGGTTGGAAGGGACCTCAAAGCCCATCCCATTCCACCCCCTGCCATGGGCAGGGACACCTCCCACCAGACCAGGTTGCTCCAAGCCCTGTCCAACCTGGCCTTGGACACTTCCATGGGTGGGGCAGCCACAGCTTCTCTGGGCAACCTGTGCCAGGGCCTGCCCACCCTCACAACGAAGAATTTCTCCTTGATATCCAATTTGAACGTTGTCTTTTTCAGTTCAGAGCCATTCCCCCTTGTCCTCTCCCTCCAGCCCCTTGGAAACCGTCTCTCTCCATCTTTCTTGTAGCTCCTTCAGGCCCTGGAAGGCCACAATGAGATCACCTCAGAGCTTCTCTTCTTCAGGCTGAGCAATCCCAGCTCTCCCATCCTTTCCTCCAGCAGAGCTGCTCCATCTCTGTTTTGCAATTTGAGGTCATTTGTGCCGTATCTCTGATCCTTTAGCCCATTCCATTGTTTCATTCCCCAGTCAGATGGTCCACACTTGCTTACAAATAAAACAAATCTTCTTCTTCTCCAGGAATTTACTCCCTGTGGTCATTCCTCATTTCCTTAATTATTTAACAGTCAGAGCAGAGATTTCCCCACCATTCAGGAACACTCTCAGGGTCTCCTTTATGGCAATGCTGTCACAAATATAACCTGAACCAACCACTTTTCCAGCACCAACCACGTGGACATCTCCCCCACACAAACGAATTTCCATCTGCTAAAGGTCCATCTCCACACAAACCAATTGGAACTTGGAGGAAAGGCTCCTGCAATACCATAGGAATGAAAGATAAAGTGGTGTGAGTACAATAACCCATAAAACTCAGCAAATCCTCCAGTCAGAATATAATTTTAGTGGAGAGAGGAGGGGGGAAATAGCTTTTCTCTCAAAGAAAAGGTGGTTTAAAATTAAAATTCATTAAAGAAGGCGAGCTGACACATTTTTGTATTCTTTGAGGAAGTATATCTGTTTCATTTAATGCACTGTCCAATTAAAAAGAAGTGGTCCCTTATTACAGATATGATTTATTCTCTGATAAACCACTGATTTATGGCTCACTGGGGTATATATTAAATACTGTCAAAAAAAATATAAAAAAAATGAAAGGACACCCAAAACTCTCTGCAGTGCTACAGTGACTCAGTCTGAAAAGGATCTGAGGAAGCAAAGACCCCTGGGAGTTAAATATAATCTTTGCCAGGGATAAAAGAGCAGGAACTGCTGATCCTCACAAAAGGATCCTTTGCCATGAGCCCCAGACACCCTGCACACACACACCTCCTTCCTCTCCTCCTCCTCCTCATCCTCCTCCTCCTTCACTTCCTCCTTCTCCTCTTCCTCCTCTTCAGAAACCCCAACCAAAGCTGTTGTGGCAAAGCACCAGTTTTAAACAGAAAAAAACTTCCAAAAATGCAGCATTGTTGGATTTTCCCTCCCAAATTCTGAACATCACCAAAATGCTGCCTCTTGGTACACACAGGGAATAATAATTCATTTGTTAAACTATGATTTAGGAAAAGAATTGGGATTTTTTTGTAGGTGTCTCTCATCTCTGGATTTATTTTTCAAAGTGGTTTTTTTTTTCCTTTCCAAATTGGAAGCCTCATTTTGCAGGTGGAGAAACAGGGGGCCAGGATAAGGAATGTGCTTTGCTGCAGTTCCCAGCACAGTCAGGAGCAGCCTTGAGGAGGGACAGCAGGATTCCTCCATGGGGGGTGGCAGGCTGCATGAGAGCTTCTCTGGCTTTGAACTTCTTGGTCCTGTTTTAGGCTAAGCCAAACCAGAGGGTTTATCCTCTCCCAGCAAAAGCAGCTGAGAGAGGTCAGGAATTTGTTTCCTCCATCGCTGACAATGGCAGAGGAGAAGGAGAAGGAGAGTGCTCAGGGATTGGAATGGGCTGCCCAGAAAGGGGGTGGATTCCCCATCCCTGGAGGTTTTTCAGCTGAGCTTGGCCATGGCACTGAGTGCCATGATCTGGTAAAGGGAGTGGAGTTGGCCCAAGGGTTGGACTTGATGATCTCAGAGGGCATTTCCAACCCAATCCATTCTGTGATTCTGTGACACTGGCATCAGGAATCTGAACCCCAGAGAGCTTTACCACCTAAAAGATTTCAGACCTCACCCCAGTTAATGACAAAAGTGGGAAAGGAGGAGAGTTTGTCACTCCTTTGCCCTCAAACAAGGTCATGGTGCCGATGCTGTGCTGCAGCTCTACATCCTTGTCCCCATCACCATCCCCTTCTACCCCCAGGGAGTCCAAACTGCTGACAGAGCACCAATACCCCTAAACAACCCAGAAGTGTTAGTTAGGCCTTAAAAATAAACAGATGAAGATTATTAGTTCTTCTATATTTGGGATTTTAGGCCTTCGGAAGGAGCAAAGGGTCTGTTTGCAGTTTTCCCCTTATCACTGGAAAAAGTAACAACGTCCTTCCAGCCATATGGCCACCAAAGTCATTTAGTCATTGCTCAGTCTTGTCATTACTGACAACATGTGAACCTGCACAAAGGTAGGAACCAGCATTAAATCCCCTGTTCTTCTGTGCAAACTCCACCTCATCTGTTTAATAAGCAGAGATGGGACCAATGAGAAGCAAAAGACAGAGAAATGTGTCTTTATTTCTCCTTTCCCCACAGATATACCAACCCTAACCCAGAAAATCTCTGCAAGATCAAAAGTAAAGCTGTATTATATTTTCTTTACACACCAAAAGTGTCTATTTCCTTATAGCCAGGAGAAGAACTTGGATCAAGGATCATAAATCCAAGATAAAGGACTACATAGTAAATAGAAAGTAAGCTGTAGGAGCAACTTGCCTCTGTCTGCTTCTCTGCTTGTCAGTTCAAAACAAAAACCCTCTGGAAAAAGATAAATATAAGAGCATTTTAATATTCTAGGAATTATATGAATTATCACATTCTTGCCAGGTAGGAGAAAATGAGGGGAAACCCAGGCAAGGGCCCCAAACACATGGAAATACCATCCTCAGGGTTGTTCTGCACTGAGAGCAGAGGGACAGGATGGTGAAAACAAGTCTTGGGACCACACTATGATGCTGGCAAAGAGATATGGTGGCCTCAGGTCCTTGTAGGACTTCCACAGAATCCCAGAATGTGCTGGGTTGGAAGGGACCCACAAGGATCAGCGAGTCCAACCCTCAGCCCTGCACAGGACCAGCCCCAACAGTCACACCCTGTGCCCCAGAGCATCATCCAAATCCTCCTGGAGCTCTGGCAGCCTTGGGGCTGTGCCCACTGCCCTGGGGAGCCTGCTCAGTGCCCACCACCCTCTGGGGGAAGAGTCTTTTGCTGAGATCCAATCTGACCCTGCCCTGACACAGCTCCAGCCATTCCCTGGTGCTGTCCCTGGTACCACAGAGCAGAGATCAGTGCCTGCCCCTCCTCTGCCCCTGCTGAGGAAGTTGTCCGTGCAATGAGGTCTCCCCTCAGCATCCTCTTCTCCAGCTGAACACACCAAGTGCCCTCAGTGCCCTCACACGCTGCCCCTCCAGACCCTTCTCCATCTTCCTTGCCTCCTTTTGATGCCCTCTGAGAACTTGATAATTTTCTTATATTGTGGTTTCAGGTAGATTTGGAGATGGCTGATAAATGATGGTCCATTGACCAAGTGTCTGCACTCTCACAGCTGAAGAGGTGGAAGAAGACTTTGTAGACAGGTTCTCCATCTTGCCTTTATCAAAAGTAGCGTGGCCAGCAGGCCCAGGGCAGTGAGCCTTCCCCTGGCCTCTGCCTTGGGGAGGCCACACCTTGCGTGTTGTGTTGAGTT
>VWZD01003545.1:153484-187122 GCA_013396695.1 Sakesphorus luctuosus | reverse complement strand
CTCTGCCTTGGGGAGGCCACACCTTGAGTGTTGTGTTGAGTTCTGGGCCCCTGAGTTGAGGCAAGAGATTGAGGGGCTGGAGCGGGGCCAGAGAAGAGCAACGAGGCTGGAGAAGGGAGTGGAGCACAAGTGCTGTGGGGAGAGGCTGAGGGAGCTGGGGGTGTTTGTGCTGGAGAAGAGGAGGCTGAGAGGTGACCTCAGCACTGTCTGGAAGTGCCTGAAGGGAAGTTGTGGCCAGGTGGGGGTTGGTCTCTTCTCCCAGGCAACCAGCAGAACAAGAGGGCAGGGGCTCAAGCTCAAGTTGGATATCAGGAAGGAGGTCTTTACAGCGAGAGTGCTCAGGCATTGGAATGGCTGCCCAGAGAGGGGGTGGATTCTCCAACCCTGGAGGTTTTTAAGGTGAGACTGGACGTGGCACTGAGTGCCATAATCTGGTGATCATAGTGGTGTTGGACCAAGGGTTGGACTTGATGATCTCGGAGGTCTCTTCCAACCCAACTGATTCTGTGATTCTTATGGAGGGGCCTGTCCCCCTCCCTTCCCTGTGCCCTGGCACCAGGCAGGTTGGAGCAGGGAGGACAAGCCCCATGGCCTCTCCTGCAGTGATTCTGCACACTGAGCATCCCGCAGCGAGCCGGGAAGCCTTAACTGGTTTTCCCAGATACCATCAAACACATTTAAACAAGCCTGATGCTTGAATGCTTTTTGCATCAGGTATGTTATACATAAAATATGTTGAGTCAGTGATAGTGCCCTTATCTAAAGACAGAAGGCAGGGGAATTTCACCCGGTGCACTCTGTCAGATTGTTCCCTGACACCCTCAGCCCCAACTGGCTGTGATGAGCAGGTGATCACAGTGAGGACAGGGAGAACTCCTCTCCCCTGCTCTGGTTGCTCTCTCTGCCCACTGTGCCTGGTAAATGAATGGGAGAGCAAAGAGCACGTCCCAGTGGGTGCCTGGGGTGAGCAGCACCTTGGTGAGACTGAGACTGTGCAGCTTTGCCCTGGAGACAGGTTTGGGATGGAGCTTTGGGGGCTTTAAGGAGGAATTGCAGCCCTGTTTTCTTCTGCTCAGACAGTGAAATGTCCGTGTTTATCCACACAGTTTGAAGCTGTTTAGCTCTGGTGCTGATGCTCTCACCATTGGAAGCTGCTGCCTGTGGGAAATTGCCATGAAGATTTTTCTTGGTCACCTGCTCTGGGCGGGGAACGGATCTTCTACAGTCTCTGCTGGGCAGGAATTGCATCTCCCTCCCAGCAATGTCCCTCATAAAGAAGCAGTCCCTGGAGAAACCCCTAAATCCTACTCAAGTGCAGAACACCACAATGGCTCCAGCAGAGCCATGGCTCCTCCAAATGCATTTCTGGCCCTGCCTAATGCTCAGCCACAGTGCCACAGGATTTCCTGGGTCTGAATGCACTTCCCCAGGGAGTAGAAGAGCATCTGAAGATTTTATAAACCTACACGACCTGCCTTTGCCTTTTTTTATGGAGTTGGAGTTTGTTTTTTTTCCTTGCCACCCACCTGAGCGTTGAAATAAAGGTTTTAAACATAAGTCTGTGCTCTGGGGTCATTTCTGCTCAACAGCCAGTCCCATGTGTGACCATGGAGAAGCCCTGCAGGTTCCCCATCCCAGTGCTCTCAGTTCCTCTCTGGTACCTGGGAGATGACAGCACTGCTTGCTCAGAGGGGTGCTGGAAAGATAAACCCAGTGATGCACCCAGCAACCATGGGGAGGGAAGCAGATAAGCACCTGGGCTCGAGAATGCAGGCACAGGAATTATCTGAAGGCAGGAAAAGGATTATCACTGCAGAATGAGTCCAACTCTGCTGAACAGGGGAATGTTTGACATCAGAAAAGTCTCTCCTTGGCTCCACCACCAGCCCATACACAGTCCATGCATCCACCCTTCTCACTGATGTTCCCACACCCCCATCTCCATTTCCAACTGACTTTTGGTTAATTTGGACACTTGGAAATAAAACTACCAGGTGAGCCTTGGGCATGTTGTGACTTCTTCAAGTTGAAACCCATCTTTGAAATTGCAGCTGCGGCTCAGCCACTCTTTAGTGCAGCTTCTGCTTCCAGTGCCATTTGCAGCCAGGCAATTTCTTTGTTAGCCAGAGCTTTAAATTAATTTAATTTATTGCATTGCTCATATACCTCTTGGATATCTTGGATACCTTGACCCTTCTCACCTGGGAAAGGGTAAGAAGCCATCCAAAGAAGGGTGACTGGGCCATTCTTACCACCAAGAGAGAAGCCCTGCTGTGAAACTCCATAAAGGACCAAGAACTTGCTCTTCATCTCTTCTCCCTCTCTCCCCCTCTCTCGCCTTCTCCCACCTCAGAAAGTAATCTCATCCTTTCGTCACATATTATTGAAATCCCAGCTCTTTAAAAAAAAACTCTCATTTTTTGCCCAGACTGAGAGCATGTCATTCGGAAGTGATGTGCAAGGCAGGAGATAACCAGGTAGAACTCAGCGATTCGCCACAGAAAATGGCTCCGTGGATGGTTGTAATGCTATCAGAGCCCGGCCCTCAATAGCTCTTTGCCGCTCCCAAGCTCAGAATCTGCTGATTCAAGAACTTTGCCTGTGCGGGTGGAGGAGGAGGGGACTGGGCTGAGGGGAGATGGGAAGGGGTGTAAAAATAGAGCATTGGCGGCCTGAACGGAGCACAGAATAATGCAAAGGCTCTGCTTTCTTCCTGCCTTATTTTTTATTTTTTATTTCTTTTTTTTTTTTGTCCAGAAGCAGCCGCAGAGTCCCCCCTGCTCACGCTCCCGGTTGGTGTCCTCATTTCATGCTTTAGCTGTGCTGATCGGGAGGGCTGAATCCCCTCGGCTCACTGCTTAGTGCCAAATGGTTGCTCTCCCTCTGGAATGGAGGGAGGTGAGAGGCTAACTCCCTGCAGACAGGGGATTTGGCAGAGGCAAATGGGGGCTCTGAGGGGATGCAGCTGCAGGAGGTCTCCTGGCGCCGAGGAGTTTGGAGAGAAACATCCCACAGGGTTCTCATTTATCCTGAAATATGTCTATGCTCGGGAAGCAGAAGATGCCTCTCGCTGTTTAGCAGCTTCTCTCTCAGGGGCGGTGGTGCACAAGCCTTTTGAGAGTACACAGAGAAGGAAATAAAGCCCAGTTTTAAGCAGCAAAGTGGGTGAGAGGTGGGACAGGGACAGACAAGTCTGGGGTCTCACCTGCACGACCCTGAGATGAGCTCGGTTGGTTAAAGCCTGGTGCTAATAACCCCAACGTTGAGGGTTCAATCCCTTTCTGGACCATTCACTTAAGAGTTGGACTCGATGATCCTTGTGGGTCCCTTCCAACTCAGGATACTCTGTGATCTCTGACACCTTCCTGGCTTCTAACCCTGACTTCCTTCTTCTAATTTGAGATGTGAGTGAGGGCATCCAGAACATTCTGGTGACTTTAGAAATCAGTGCATTATATATCAAACCATATTTTTGGCAGAGGAGGGGACCTGTGTAGGCAATGTGGTGTAGCTGCCTGGCTGCTGGAGCAGTAGATGCAGCACAGACACCTTCCAGGCAGAGGATCCATCATTTGGGCAGGGGAGCTATTCCTTTGTGCCACAGAACAAGAGAGGAACTCACTGCAGGCTTCTGCCACTGAGTCTGCCCTGGTCTGCATGAACCAGAGGTGCTGTCCAGCCACCCCAACAGTCTGCCAACCTCCCACCCCAGCTCCCAGACATGTTAACAGACCATGTTTGACCACCAAGGAACCAACTTGACCATCTCCCAGTTGAACAGAAAACATAGAGTTTTGACTGATCACAGAAGCTTTTTCCCTCTCTGAGAGAACCCATGCTGGGTGATTTTGTATGGAGTGTATTATTTCTGGCTCAGGAAGCCACTTGCTGGTTTACTTCTGTCCCCTGCACCCCTGTGTAGCTGGAGGATTTCACCCCCATCTGCCCTTCCCATCCAAGGTGAATTGACTGCCAGGCTTGGCCTTAAGTTTCCTGGCAATTTTCTAGTCCTCATAAATTTAGGAGCCGTCAGCAAAGTAAAGGAGGATCACAATACCATACATGGAGAACTGCATAATCTTGAAGACGAGAGTAAAGGAAATGGGATGAAATTTAAGACTACTAAATGCAAGGTCATGCACTTGGGGATTAACAAGAAATTCTGCTCTAAACTGGGAGCTCATCAGTTGGAAACGAGAGAGGAGCAGAGAGATGTGAGTGTATTAGTTAACCAGAGGATGTCTATGAGCCACCAGTGAGTTGTACAAAGGAAAAGCAAAGGATCTGAGCCTCTCTTGGGTGAAGCATTCCCAGTTTAGACCAGTGACACTGTAGTGGTATCATGGACAAGACTTTACCTGAGTAGTTCTCTCCAAGGAAAAAGTTGTCCAACCAACAGGGAAGAATGGGCAAGGGAACACAGAGGTGCTGTTAAGGAAGGATCTTGACAGCTCTTGGTTTGTTTAACACATAGTTTGTTGAGCTGTCTGAGAAAAACCATGAATGTTCCTTCTTATAGGTGAATGGAAAGGCTAAAAGACGCTGTTGGTGCCTGAGCAAATGAGAAAAACATGAAGTGATGGAGATGTACCTCCATGTGCAGCATCCCTGCTGACAGCCTTGGTCCTCTGAGGCTGTAATAATTTTGAGGAGACAGCCTGAAGCCAACAGCAACCCCCAAACAGGGATGCAAGACTGACTCAGTGAGGCAGGAGCACAAGAAACCCCTCCTGAGTCATGCAGGCTTTTCTCAGCACCAGAGAGACAGAAAACCTGCCACTGGTATTGTCCAGAACTGCTACGGTCGAGGTGGGAGCTGGCCCCTCCAGCCAGGAAAGCTGCTTTCCCTCTGCCAGCATTCCTCTCTCCTCTCTGTGTTCACCTACATAAAACAAATTAATCTAGACATAAACCAGAGGGGCTGAAAATGGTACCTGGCAGGGTATTTTTATTGTTACCTTGCTTTGTTAACTCTCTCCAATGAGGTTAAAACATGAGGTTTAGGGCGTGTGGAGGATTTTTTTTCAGGCTGCAGCAAAGTCTTTTGCCATGTGTTTGTGCATACACAACCCTGCCATGGGTTGTCACCTTCCCCCTAGGCCTGGATGGGGGTCCCATTCTTTGGGGACCTCCCATCTGGTGCCACTTCACACCCTCTGCAGTCGCCTTTCACTTGGTGCCACAGGGGATTTAGTGAAAGGACCTTGGAATAAAACAGCATGCTGGGAACAGGTTTATAGTCTCTATTTACTGGCACAGGAGCAACGTTTCAAGCTGTGCTACGGGGGGTTTGTCATCCTCTTTGGCAGCTCTCACTGCACAAAGAAGGCTGGCCTTTTGCATTGCTTTCCCCCTCCACGAGCACATCCCTCCTGGTACCTTCCATACCCATCCAAAGCCTTATTAGGCATTTCCTACTCTGCTTCCACCAATCCCTTGTTTTAACCAATGTTTTGAGCAGAATTTTCCCCTGACCAGCCCTGTCACCACCTCTGACAGTTTGAGGGTGTTGAGACCCCTGCCTGGTCTACACAGAGCATTCTGTGCCTGCAATCAGCCACGAGGATAAAAGATGAAGGAAGAAATACGAGACTGCAGTGCATCCCATCTTTTTTTATCCTCATGTGGACAAACTATAGTGCATGGGCTCTGTTCAGCTGGGATGGAGCAGCATCCATCCCCAAACCACCCATGTGCTCCTTTGGCCGTGTGGTGGAGTCTGTGGGGAACACCACTGAGGTCCCACGGTGAGGTCAAAGATCTGCCAGGGCTGAGTCTGAATCCCAAAATAGAGGCCTTGGGACTTCCTCTGAAGAGGTGTTTTTGTGTCCTCTTCAGTGACTCCAGCTAGTTGTGTCCCCTTTTTTTCACTGCTGAAAAAGTCCTGCCAAGAAGAAAGTCTTCAGGGTCTGCTCACATTCCAGCAACACTCCGGCCTCCAGAAGGCCTTTTCACAGCACACAATATGGCATTGTGATTAGATATAAACTGAAAGTGTATTTCCTGCCCTTCAGTAATTACACTGGCTTATGGGAGCTTTATTCAGCATGAAGCTTTATTATTCTGCAGAATGAAATTCTGTATAATTTTCCTCTCCTCCAATGCGCAGATGAAAAATCATATTTTGGTCCGAGTTGGGAAGAAAGGCTCAGTTATCACTTGAGAGCGTGGTGTTATTTTCCCCCGGAATTAAAAAATCCATCTGGGTGTACGACCCTGCTCACCCTCCTGCCTCTCCATTCAGCCTTTTGTATGCATATGAACCTTATCAATTTCCACTGCTGTGGAAGGGGGAACCGAACCAATGTGGCTCCCCCAGTCCTCCCCACTCTAATGGAAACACGTGAGCTGAGCAATAAATGAGTGCAAAACCCTCCTGCTCTGCTAAAAAGGGGAGGGAATACAGACGGAATACCTGGTTTGTGGCTGTTGTTCTTGAGCATCAGGGTGATCCCACGGCCAGGATGTCAGGACAGGGCCTTATTTATACAACTGGAATCAAATAAGGCTTAACTCCAAAACCAACCTGGCCACCAAAAGTGGGAGTCCCCCATGTAGGCACAGCCCAACTCACTCCTCTCGTATCAAGACACAGCAGATGTTTTCTTCCTCCATCTCTTCCTCCAAGAGAGGACTTGGAAGACCATTTAGGTCCATATGTCCTATGACCATAAACCCCCATGTGTGCCTGTATGAACTGAGAGTCCCTCCCTGTCCCTGGGTACTTGATGATGCTGCCTCAGGAGGGACAGAGGAGCAGGCACTGATCTCTGCTCTGTGGGGACCAGGGACAGCACCCAGGGAATGGCTGGAGCTGTATCAGGGCAGGGTCAGGTTGGAGCTCAGGAAAAGACTCTTCCCCCAGAGGGTGGTGGGCACTGAACTGGCTCCCCAGGGCAGTGGGCACAGCCCCAAGGCTGCCAGAGCTCCAGGAGGGTTTGGATGATGCTCTGGGGCACAGGGTGTGACTGTTGGGGCTGGTCCTGTGCAGGGCTGAGGGTTGGACTTGATGCTCTGTGTGGGTCCCTTCTAATCCAGCGTATTCTGTGATTTTTGGAAATAATTAAAGAAGATGGTTCCTCTAATAACAAGAGCTTTTCTCATGGTAGTTTCAGGAAAATCAGCCTGGGAACAGAATTCATCTGCCTAAATTAGGCATCAGGGTGAAATGAGTTACATGGGATGAATTCCTACGTGCCTGTCTAAGCACTGGGTAAGTCCTTGAATGCTCCCTTGCTGCCTTTCCCTTGCCATTTCATGTGGATGGGCTGTGCACATTGCAAGAAAAGCCTGACAGAGGCAGGTAAGGCGGACAAGGGGCTGGAAAGCACAAACCAAAATATTGGTAGTGTATTGGGAATGCTTGATGGGAGTTCCTTGTCAGCACAGTGGTCCCTGGAAGCTGTGTCTGACCTGAGATCACTCAAGGAAGCTGTTCCCCTTGGTCTGTGTCACATGTGCAGGAGCAGTGGTGACATCCTTCCTCTGGGGATCTTGTGTGCCTGTCATGGCCCAAAGCAGAGTAGAAGACAGTCCCTGTCCTGTAATTCCTCCATGTGGAAATTTACACACAACAAACATTCCAGCTCTCCAGTTTCCTACCTAAGCTGGTGCTCCATCCATTTCTGCACAAACCATGGGAACAGTCCCCAAAGCACTGCTGTGACCCTGACCTGTCCCTGTCCTTTCTATATTTCTGTTCCTTTTAAATATCTACTTCTATCCACGGCAAATCAATTGTATTCATCTCCTGTTTGTTGTCTTCCAGTTGATGTCCCTCACACCACAGCCAGAAAGCCTCGCAGGAGGCACCTCCAGTTCCCAAACTTTCTCTGACCCAGATCAGCCATTACTGTGGGTGTGTCTCATCTTCCTGCACATCCCCTTGAGAAGTTTGGATGTGATAATCTGCTCCCTTTGTACCAGTTGTCCTGGTTGCCACCGTGTTGATGATCAGCGCATTTCTATCCCCTGAAGGAGGCACCGGGATGGAGAGTCTTGGAGGTCTGGAACTTCAGATGGACATTTCTATCCCCTGAAGGAGGCACTGGGATGGAGAGTCTTGGAGGTCTGGAACTTCAGATGGACATTTCTATCCCCTGAAGGAGGCACTGGGATGGAGAGTCTTGGAGGTCTGGAACTTCAGATGGACACTGACTTCCAGAAATGAAGATACTTTCTTTGCTCTTTGATTAACTAAACTACAGTAATACAAACAACCTATTCTAGAGGACTCTATTCCTGCCCATGGCAGGGAATTGGACTGGATGGTCTTTAAGGTCCCTTCCAACCCCCAAAATTCTGTGATTTTGAGAATACTGAAAGAAAACACTCATGGCTGGAGTGTGAGACCAGGGCAGCTAAACCAGTTGTGGCAGGGCAGCACCAGAACTGACATTAATATTCATGCTCAGGCCTGGGGTTGTCAATGTAGATGCATCAATTAAAGGGAAAAAGGAGGGAAGGGATGGTGGCAAGAGGTTTGTTTCCTGCCTGCTGCCTAAATGAGCGAGGGGGAGGGCAGGGCAGTCCGTTTAGGAGGGCAGGGCAGTCCATTTAGCAGGTCAGCGCTATCAGATGCCATGCCAAGCTAATTCCTAATTGGGGCAGTGTTTGTCAACACCGACAGAGCCTTAATACACTGTAATCGCTGGAGCCACAAGCTGTGATAGGGATCTAAATCTCTGCTCCGTCCCTTTCACTGCACAGGAGCGTGTCTGCTCCTGCCCCCACCCTCACCCGGCCACCGAGCTCTGTGCACCCAGAGCCTTTACAAACAGCCCCTGCTTTCTCTCATGACCCAAAGAAAGGGGAGAAAGTAAGACACAGCTGATGAGGGGGGAAAAACCCCACCATTGTGCTGCTGGAGGAATTCTTCAGAGATCTGACAGCCGAAACAGGTTTTGCATCATTGGACAGCAAACATTGCTCACCAGGATGAACATCTGCCCCGAAATAGATGCACAGCACATCACCAGCTGCTTTTGGGATCAGCTCCTCACATAGTCCTTCCCATGCTCTGACACAGTCTTCCTGGAAAAGCTTCTGCCCACCTTTCTGGATTTTTCTCCTCACAAGAGCTGTAGGAGACAACTTTATAGAGGAGAGCGTCAAGTGTCGAGCAAGGATGAGCTTTGATACAGGTCAGCGTTGAGTTCTGTGATTGAGTCAAGTCTTCCAAGTTCAAGAATCTCTCCTGATTGACACAGGAGGTGAGTGAAGGATTTTGTCCTTCAGCACTAAGGACTTTGGGGCTTTCCTCACTGAGTGGTAACGATAAAGAGTTTTTTACTGCAGCAGGAGCAATGAGCACCATTATAAGGGCCACATATCCTGCTTTTCCCAAATCTGAAATTCCATCCACTGTCCAAATGTATTTCAGGATACATAGAAACATCTCATTATTTTATCAATAAAAATATCCATGGTTTTCCTCTTGGATAAATGCAAGCTGCTCTTGGCAGGGTATCACTCAGACAACTAAAATCCTTCTGTGGTCTCAACAGGTGAAAACCAAACAGATCTTCTACTCCAAGTTGTGATGCTTCCTAGTATCTCAGCTAGAGCATATTTGGATACCAGGATGCAGGCCAAACCCTTCCATCTTGCAGGGTTCCACCTCTTCCTCTTATTACAGATGGGTCTGTGAATGCAGGGACATGTTTCCACATCAAAAAATTCACATTGTCTTCCAAACAAACAGATAGACGCATCCTAAATCCAGACAGGGATTGCTGAGGCATCTTGGAAGGAGGAAGAGCCCAGAGGATCCTCACAGGTGGGTCTGCTCCCCCAAGAAACATCCCCACAACTTTGAGTTATGGTGACATCATGTTTAGCAAAGTTACTGGAGAGCTGCAGAAGTCTCACTTAATTCTCCTCATCCCTTATCCTGGGCTGCCACTTGGTACCTGCTGTGTCTTCTTTCCTTTTTTTGGCAGGATGCAGAAGGGGAAAAAACAACAACAACAAAAAGACACCAAGGTACCTGCCTCCTTGCATGGATTTATGAAGAGGTAAGGAAATGCATTTCCAATGCCTGTGAATCGTCGCCGTGACCACGCGAGGCCACGGCTGTCCTTGTGCATAAACAACATTCCAGGTGAGTTATTACCCACCCCAAAGACCAAAGCCCCACATCGGGGGCTGCTTTTGTCTTTCCTTTCACACCAGCTCCAGGAGCCTCTCAGCCAAGCCTCCCCATGGCATGTGCTGTGCTTACCTGTGATTTATTGCCGATAATCACGGGGCCAGCCATTTGTAATCAAACGTACAACAAAGACATTCTCGTGCTGAGAGGGAGTGATAACGCACCATTTAGTAATTTTTGTGCAGTCAGTAATTTGGAGAATGAATGATAATTTCCCAAAGTGAAAATGGGCAATGACAACCCTTAGTGCTATTCACCTCGTGAATAAAGATACCTTCCTCTCCATGTCTTGTGATAAATTCCTTTTATTAGGGCCACTTATGTGGGACTTTATCTTAATCGTCTTAAGTGTGGGGCAGTCTCTGTGGTGAGGTTGGGTCGTTTTTCATCACGACCTCCAACATGCTTTATGAAGTAAATAAATACCAGGCAGTGATATGAAAACAGTCATTAAATGAAATGGGCTTTGCTAAGGCAATGCTCTGACTGGCTGCATACAGCACATTTGCACAGCAGGAGATGCTGAGGAGCAGGGGGTCATCTGTTACATCCACATGAGTAGGGTGAACTATTCAGTAGGAAAATTGGGTAGTTTTGACCATCACCACATTGAGTGACATCAATGCATTGCACTGCTACAGTGTGCAGTTTCCCAGTTCCAACAGCGTTAGAATCATAGAACAGACTCAGTGGATGAATAATTCCACTAATATAGTGGAGAGGTTTTCACGCTCCCAGGAGCAAGGCTAGGAAAGCGGCGGGCCGCCGCCAGCAGCGCTTCCTAGAATCGTGCCCCTTAGAAGCCGGGGTCGGCTCTTCCCGCTCCCGGCCCGGCGCGACCCCTCTGGCCGGAACAGACGCAGACCAGGCGGGAGTCCACGAGGAAAAAGCCAAGTTTAATGTCGCGCGCTCGCTTATAAGGGGGCGCGCNCCCCGCATCTTCGTCCATCCAGCGTTTATAATATCTCTGCCACTTGACGAATTCTTCCTTGGTCTGGTCTCCTCCGACAGAACAGGATCATTGGATTACTTGGGTTGGAAGGGACTTAAATATCACCTTAAATACGTTCCACCCCTCTGACATGGGCAGGGACACCTTCCACTAGACCAGTTTGCTCCAAGCCCCATCCAACCTGGCCTTGAAGACTTCCAGAGATGAGGCAGCCACAGCTTCTTATTATTTAGGCCTGCAACATATTCTGCAGCTCTGTATTTTCATGTAGAAATGTTACCTAAAAAGCCAAGGTGATTTTAGGAGTTACCAGGAGCTCTGCTTGATGACTCTCCTGCTGTAATGCTTTATGGAGTCTCTGTCCAAAACTGGGAGCTAAACTGATGCTCTTCTCCATGTAACAAATCTAGGGTGGGAGCTGCAATCCAACAGGAGAGGGGTGACTTCATTCTCCATTTCTGGGCTTCTTGAACACCATCACCAGAACTGGCAGGATGGCCAGACCTAGAAGATCAGCGGTTCCCTCCTCTGTTTTACATCTCAAACATGAATCCCACAATGTCTGTGTGATCCAACAGGAGAAACATGTCCCCTCCAGCAGTGACACACTTGCTTCATCCCCTCAGCACCATCCTGAGTTTGGATAAAACACTCCATGGGGCAGAAATGTGGGGTGTTATTTTCCTGAAGGCAACTGGAGGACAGACAGGGAATCCTGGTTTTGCCACATGACTCAGTTTTGGTCTTCACTGGTATTTTCAGCACGGACAAGGATTTGATTTCTACACCACCAACAGAATTTTCACAACAAGCTCCAGTGAATGTGGCTTGGGAAAAAACAGCTCGGGGAATAAATGATGTCACAGGGTGCAACACAGAGTGCCAACCCTTCTCACAGGTAGGCTGGACTTTGGTCACCTACTGAAGGCCAAATGTGAGCTGTTACCTGAGATTGTTTGCTGTGGTGTTCAGGTGCTCTTCTCTTCCCTATTCTCATTGCAACTGTGACTGAATTCCAGACAGGCAGCAAAGTTTGGAAACAGGCAGATTATTTTTCTTCTATCTTCGTCATCCTCACCAGGGAGAAAGAGAAGAGGAGAGCTCTTCAAAACACTTGGATAAAATGAACTGAAATGATGAAATACATTAAGAACAGGAAAATCTAAATGAGGTGGAAATAACGTCTTTATTGGAAGGGCACATTTTAATCTCCCTCTTCTGCACTTAAATGAACACACCTGATGCTAATGCAGGAGAATAAGGTATAAACTGGGAAGCTGCCTTGGTGCTCAGTCTTTACCAGCTGTGCCTCTTGGGCTTCCCAAATCCTTCAAGCCAATGGTAAAAACCTGTCACAAAAGAATCACAGAATCATGGAATATCCTGTATTGGAAGGAGCACACATGGATCACCGAGTCCAACACCAATGGAATGCCACTGCAAGCTGCTCCCATCATGCTGCTCAGACAGGTGGGAAGTGCTCACCCAAGAAATCACCATCAAATCCCACAGCCAGGGTTGGATTCAGCTGGGTGTCCACAGGAGGTGGGTACCTCCATCACCATTATGGGAGCAGTGGTCAGTAACTGGTGGAGTCCATAAAGGTGTTCTGGTGAGTAGATGTCCACTTTGAGGTGCACTGAGGAGTGCCAGAGCTCAGGTGAACCTTTCACTGAGAACCAAAACCAAATAGATGCAATCAACCTTTTTCTGTGTCTGCTACACACCCACTTCAAAGAAAACTCAGAGAAGAGTGGCTGAGAATCTTCCCTGGGGAGAAAACAACTGGGGAGTGGCATTTTAGCTGTTACATCCTGAATCATAGAATCATGGAATATCCTGAGCTGGAAGGGATCCACAAGGATCATCAAGTCCAACTCCTGGCCCTGCCCAGGACATCCCAACAATCCCCACAATGTCCCTGAGAGCAACATCCAAGCCCTCCTGGAGCTCTGGCAGCCTTGGGGCTGTGCCCACTGCCCTGGGGAGCCTGTTCAGTGCCCACCACCCTCTGGGGGAAGAGCCTTTTGCTGAGATCCAACCTAATCCTACCCTGACACAGCTTTAGGACATTCCCTGGAGTCTTGTTACCGGTCACCACAGAGAACTGGATTGGAAGGAACCTTTAGGGATCTTATTCCAACCCCCTGCCATGGGCAGGGACACCTTCCACTGGACCAGGTTTCTCAAAGCTCTATCCAACCTGGCCTTGAAAACTTCCAGGGTTGAGTCAGGAGGGCTGGACTCAACATCTCTTCTCCATTTCCAGCAATGTACATTCTGAAGTGAATAATCTACACAAAAGAATATTAAAGGTACAATTTGCTCCCCTTTGATCCCTGGATATGCAAATAGGATGTCTCCATCAAAAGGGCAGGAGTGATCACCTGGATATCCCATGTCAGGTAGGATTGATGGAGGATGTGATGGTCTCAGGAGTTGATATTAACACTGCTGTGACAGCTATTTGAAGGATGGTGACAGGGTGGAGGGGGTGGCAGCCAGGAGTGGCTGCTGTCATGTCACCCCATATTGTGACCTGCTGCCTATAAATGAAGACCCTGCAATGGACAAGAGGACATGGCCTCAAGATTCACCAGAAGAGGTTTAGACTGGATAATAGGGAAAATATCGTCCCTGAAAGGGTGGTCAGACATTGGAACAGGCTGCCCAGGGCAGTGATGGAATCATTGTGGAGGGATTTAAAAGCCATGTGGATGTGGCACTTGGGGAGATGGGTTAGTGGTGGCCTTGGCAGTGCCCTCATTGCAGTTGCAACTTCCTCATGAAAGGAGGAAAAGGAGCAGGCACTGACCTCTGTGCTGTGGGGACCAGGAACAGCACCCAGGGAATGGCTGGAGCTGTGTCAGGGCAGGGACAGCACCCAGGGAAGGGCTGGAGCTGTGCCAGGGCAGGGTTAGGTTGGATCTCACCAAAAGGTTCTTCCCCCAGAGGGTGGTGGGCACTGACCAGGCTCCCCAGGGCAGTGGGCACAGCCCCAAGGCTGCCAGAGCTCCAGGAGGGTTTGGATGATGCTCTGGGGCACAGAGTGTGATTCCTCAGGCTGGTCCTGTCAGAGCTGAGGGTTGGACTGGGTGATCCTTTTGGGTCCTTCCAACTCGGCATATTCTCGGATTCTTTGGGTTAAGATGATCTTGGAGGGTTTTTCCAACCGTAACTGTTCCCTGATTCTGTGCTCAAGGTGGACATGCCAGGGCTCTCCCCCCATGCTCTGCCTGATCATGATCAGCCCCTGTGCAGAGCAGGGCTCCAATCCCAGTTAAAGGAATCCCAAGGAAACAGCAGTGTGAGGAGCAGGGCTGGATGCTTGAGCCATCCTCTGTGACAAAGTGCTGAGACAACAAACTTAACCTCCCTGTCCACAGCGCTCCTATCAGCCGTGGTTATTAAATCCCACAAAAGGAAGAAGAGGAGAAGTGAATAGGGTTGAAAGAAAAAGCACTTTCCCCATTTGGATTACCTCCTACAGAACAGGACCTGCCAGTGAAAGGCGGAGAGTGTAATTGCTGGCCTGAAAGAGAGAGGCAAAAAAAAGGAAAAAAAAAACTATAAAAGGAAAGAAAGAAAGAAGGAAGGGGGGAAAAATTGATAATGAACAATTTATCCTCTGAGCTAACAGTTAATTAATTCTGAAAATATCTGTCAGGCTAATGGAGGGGGGGTAGCTGTGCCACTGAACACAATTAGTAAAATAATAATAACAAAAAAGGGGGGGAAAAAAAGAAGAAAAAAGATTTTTTTTAAGGTGTTGCTATCTTCTTAGAGACCAGGCCCTTGGCTTCCCAATGTCATTCTCAACACAATTTTTTTTTTCTTCTCTCCCTTCGTCTCTTTTCAGAAATTGTTCTCATGAATGATTTATATATGTCTAGTTATCTGGAGTGATTTCTATGGACCCGGGCGCATTGCTGCATAATTGTTAATTTTAATGCCATAATAGCTTCAGATGGAGGAAGAGATTAGGCGTTTATTGCACAATTAAATGAAACATACTTGAGAATCACAAAAGGTTCCGTAATTATTTCAGACCATTAATAAAATGGGCATTAAATTATATGGGACACAAAAGGGAAAGGAAATAGATTTTCATTACAGCAATAGAAGCCGAGAGTAGTAATAGATCCTTGTTGAATTCTCTTTCTCTCTCTCTCTCTCTGAAATTAATTGTTGCCCGGCTTATTTCAAAGCAAAATAAAAGAGAAATAAAGTGTGTTAAAGAACCTCTGATGAAAGGGCTTTGTTTGATAAGGACAATAGCCAGTGATACACTCTGGGAAAAAAAAAAAGAAGGAAAAAAAAAAGAAAAGGAAGATTTGATTTTGGCTTCCTGCCCTCAGTCCTGAAGGCAGAACGGGGGCTGTGTGTGGACACATGAGGGCCTCTCCTGCCCTTCCCAACACCATGGGAAAGGAGGGAGAAGCGGAATGGGGAAAGTTCCCCCGTCCATTCCCCAGTGCCCCCAGCGGTGGGGGCAGTGGTGGGTTTGGCACCAGGGGTAGGAGATGTGGGAAACTGGCACAAATCCCAGAGATGCCCTCGCAGAGGGGCCGCGGTTGGCTGTTTCCAGATAAGACCCTGCAAGGGGGATTTGCCTTGCATGGAAGATGCAGGGAGTACCATGGGGAAGGAGTGCACCTGGAGGCTTCCAGGTGTTCAAACTGGAGAGTTTGTGCTCTGAGCAGCCCCTAGGGAGCCCAAAGGGAGCAAGGTGAGGGACTGGGGGAGGAAGACTTGGTGTCACACCTGGCAAAGACAGCCTGGGGAAACCCAGACCTGAATGCCACCAAAACTTCACCTCCTGGCCTGGGAAGGTCCCAGGGCAGGACCCAGCTGCAAAACATCACAAAAGCCAAGGTATCAGTACAGACCTCCTTAGAAACTCCGATCCTTATTCAATAGGAATTATTTCCAATGACAAAATGAGGGGACATGAGCGATGTGTTCTTGCCTCCTTGAAATGAGCAACATCCCCCAAACCCACAGTGCTGGTGAGGGGGAGAGGAGTCAGAGCCCACTGGGGCAAGTCTCAGGGTTACTCAGGATTTTTGGAAATAAAAATTGGAGCATTTTAGCAGTTACAGAAATCCCTGGATCTGGGTGATTTAGGCACTGTGGAAAACCTCACTCTGCTTTCAGGCTCCTCAGCGTGCTTAAAAGATATCCCTGATGCTTGTGGAGTTTGTGCTGATCTGAGTGACCAGCAGCACAATTAGGAGTGAAAGAGGTCAAAAGAGGGTCCATCTGGAGCTAATGGTGAGCTCATCTTCCACCCACCAGCCTGACTTCACTGTCCTTAAATTCCTCTGAGAATCCTAGATGAAAAAAAAATAATTGTAAAGCATCACTCGGTGTTTGGTCCATGAAATGCGCATGGCCAGTTCCCATGCACAGGGGATGCAAAGGTTCCCAAGAAGATCCCTTCATTACAGAGAAATAACTTGAAAAGGGGGAAACCAGAAAGGAAACAACAACNAAAAGAAAAGAAAAGAAAAGAAAAGAAAAGAAAAGAAAAGAAAAGAAAAGAAAAGAAAAGAAAAGAAAAGAAAAGAAAAGAAAAGAAAAGAAAAGAAAAGAAAAGAAAAGAAAAGAAAAGAAAAGAAAAAAGAAAAGAGCAAAGTTTAAAAAAAAACAAAACAGCAAAACTTATGTCTAAGGAAAGCAGAAGCAGCTCCTACATGTTCCCTGCTGGACTGTGCCAAGCAGGCAGCCAGGGAAGCTGTGGATCTCCTTTTGCCGGGGTGCGGGAATTGCAGAGGGATCACAAACGAGGAGCATCCGAAGGGAGGGATAAACAAACCCTCCCGCGAGGGTGTCTGTCTGTTCGCGGAGCACAAACGCGCTCCCAGCTCAGCGCAGCTGACGCAAAGCCCACGCACCGCGGCTATTTTTAGGCTCCAGGCAGTGTTTTACTGCACTCCAGGCCTGCCCCCATTCCCACCGGCACCGGGAGAAGAGATCCCTCCACGGGCAGGGAAGGCCTTTGGATGCCCGTGGATGTGGGAAGTGGGATGCTGGTGGCACAGCTTCCCCTGGGAAAATCGGGTTTTTAACAGCAGGTGTCTGTTGGGAGTGGGGCTGAGCTCCTGCCTTCCTCGGGATGGAGGCAGCAAGGGGCTGTGGAGGTAACAGGGACCCTCCAGCACCCTTGTGCAGCTGGATCCGGGGTTTTTCTGGGAAAACCAGAGCAGCAAGAAGGTCTTTCTGGGTGGGACTGCCCCTGGGACTCCAGCACACTGTGCTGCAAAGAGTGGAGAGCTGGGACAAGGGACAGAATCCTACAAATCCTCCCGGTCTTGTGTCCCAGGAGACCACCAGCACCATGCTGAGGACCTGGAGCTTTGGTGATGGGATTAGGCCTGCAGAAGGGACCAACAGAAAGGTGTTTGACATGGAGAGACTTAAGGAGAAATTGGGAAAAAATATTTAGCAAAAAAAAAAAAGGGGGGAAAAAAGGGAATGGTCGTCCACAGCGGGAGGAGCAAATCGGGGCCTAAGCAGGGAAAAAAAAAAAAAAAAAAAAAAATTAANAAAAAAAAAAAAAAAAAAAGTTAAGTCGCTGTAGACGGCAATAAAGAGGCTTTGGGCTGCGGCGCCAGTGCCCTCTCCTGGGCAGAGCGAGCGATGCTCCGGCCCGGGGGGAGCGGTGCGCCCCTGGGAGGGAGTGATGGACCTCGGGATCGGCGCGATGGATCCCCGGGAAGGGAGAGATGGATCCCCTGGGAGGGAGCGATGGACCCTGGGAAGGGAGAACTGAACCCCGGTGGCCATACGATGTTCCCCGGAGTGGGAGGGATGCTCCCTGGAGAGGGAGTGATGCTGCCGGGGGTGGGACGGATGCTCCCCAGGGAAAGGACTGATCCTCCTTGGTGGATGAGTGATACTCCCAGAGTGGGAGCAATGCTCCCCGGGCTGGCATTGATGCTCTCAGGAGTGGAGTGATGCTCCCTAGGTGGGAGTGATGCTCCCAGAGTGGGAGTGATATGCTCCGGGGTGAGAGTGATGCTCACTGGGGAAAGGAATGATGTTTCCTGGTGAGTAAGTGATGTTTCTGGGGAAGGGAACGATGCTCTCTGGGGTGGGAGTGATGCTCCCCAGGGAAAGGAATGATGTCCCCTGGTGGGTGAGTGATGGTCCAAGGGAGGGGGTGGTGAGCTCTGGGTGTGGGGCAGAGCCATCTGAGCAGACACCTTTTGCAGTCCTTCAGACAAGCACAAAGCCCTACATTGATTTTGTACAACACCAAATAAACAAAAGCATACTTAAAGGGAAAAATAAGAAGCTAAAGGGAGAGTTGGTGAGGGAAAGCAGAGAGGGGGGAGAAAGTCTTAGGGAGATGAAAGAAGGTTGGCATGACAGGAAAACAAATGAGAAGATAAAATAAAACATGAACAATAAGAAGTATTAAGGAGTTGCTAAAAAGGACAAAGAAACCAGCCAAGTGCAGCAGGAGATCAACCATGTCACAGAATCCCAGAATCACAGACTATTCTGAGTTGGAAGGACCCACAAGGATCATCGAGTCCAACTCTTCAGTCAATGGCCCACACAGAGGATTGAACCCATGACCTTGACATTATTACAACCAAGTTTTAACCAACTGAGCTAATGTCACCCAGCTGGAAATGAGCATGAGGAGGACTCAAGATACAGGGTGAGTTTGATTTTAATATGAGGGAAGTTCTGCTTTGCCCAGGCCAGCTCTTGGAGGGCCGACTCACAGCACAGGGCAAGGTCCCATCTTCTTCCCACCAAGGATTAACTCAGTTGGTTAAAACTTGGTTGTAATAATGCCAACGTCATGGGTTCAATCTCCTCTGAGGGCCATTGACTTAAGAGTTGGACTCGATGATCCTTGTGGGTCCCTTCCAACTCAGAACAGTCTGTGATTCTGTGATAAGGACACTCCTTGTGGAGTGGGCATCACTGGAGCAATGCCTTGTCCTCTGCTCCGGTGACAGCAGTGCCCTGTCATCATCTCCTGCTGCACAAGGGCAGAGGAGTTCCCAGTTTGTGCTGCTCTGGATCATCCATGTGTGTTGGTGTCACTCAAGGGCTCGTGGCAAATCACCTTCTGTAGACCTTCAGAGGAAAGTGTGCCACTCTGGTCTCCAGCTGTGTGCAACTTTGGAAACGTTGCTGTTACATTGTGAGCAGGCAATGACCAGAGGGAGGAGCTGAAATCCAGAGACCTGGAGAAGTGGGACAAAATGGAGCAGGAGGAGGCAACTGATCCCAGTGGCCGCCTTGATGTTGGATTGAAAGGCAAAGCTGAGAGGAAGGAACAAAAAAATTGTCACCCCAAAGGATGAGGCTCAGGACCAACAACAGCTGGGGCTTGAGCAAGAGGAGCGGGGAAGGAGCAGCCCTGAGAACACTCCAGAGCAGGAGACCCTTGGAGAAGACACCAGGGGCATCATGCCTCATGGAAGATCCTTCTAAATGCAGCCTTAGTGCACAACTTTGGTCTGCTTTTTGTTTGTAGGCAGATAATACGAATTTTTGGGTCCTGCAGAGGGGTCTGCACCAGCAGGTGCAGGTTTGGGTTTCTTGGATGAGCAGGGAGGAAGCAGGAAAGCAGTTTGAATCTCACTGTGCTTTACATTGAGGCTCATTTATCAAGGTCACTCTACAAACACGAACAGGAAATATATTGCCGTTGGATATCATGCCATGGGGGAGAGGGAGACTCCGGGAGACTCCCAGCCTAGCGCTTCTCTCCTAGGAAAACTCACGTGGTGGCACCAGCAGTGAACTGGTCCAGAACTCCAGCTCTCCTGGCCAATTTTCCCTCCCAGCATTCTCCAGGCTGGCCGCGGGCTGGAAGCAGCGCTGGAACTGCCTCGGCCGGTGCTCCAGCTCCGTCTCCAAGGGGCTGTGGCTCCTGACAAGCCCTGCACAGATAACGTGCCTGCTTGGCACCAGCGAGGGCCGAGGGGAGGCAGGAGCGGCGGCGAGTGCAGCGATGCATCCTCGGGTCTCCCGAGCCCCGAGGCAACTCCGCGCTAATCGCCCGCTCCCCCAGATTAGCACCGGGAAAGCCACGACTTGGCAGCTTCACCTGCCCTGGAGGAAAGCCCGGCGTTTATGGAAAATTTAGGAATTCCTGGATTTGTTTGCACTGCCAAGGAAAATGTCTAGTCCTGCGTTCCCTATGCCCCCCTCCTCCAGCGTTTTGATGGTCACTGCGCAAAGCAGTCGCCTTGTCCTGGTGCCCACAGACCTGCCCTGTAGCCATCACACATGAGACCTGCTGTGGTGATCCCATGGCCCTGCCCTCTGTGCACTCCAGGTTTGATTCAGGGCTTGTGGAACGGGAGCGATCCCCTCCCTTTCATTAGCTGAGATTAACGAACATCCTGATTATCATTTCGAGAACCAAAATGACGTTGACCCCAGTAATGCTCCGCAGAAACCTCTTTTAGCTAATCCAAAACAGGCAGCCGGCACCGGAGGCTTTAGAGAGTGTGTTCCTCATGCAGAAATAGGGGAAACAGTGTTAAAAATAATAAATAAACCGGCATGAACCTCGTGGTGGAAGGGGGCGGCTGTTTTGTTTCCAGCTGGAGTCAGAAGTCCTTGACCACAGCAGTAAACCAGGGAAAGAAAACCAAAACCAACCACAAAACAAAAGGAAATTGGTGAAGCCGGTGGGGCTGGACTGAGTTTCCGAGGTGGGAGTCAGAGAGGGGAGAGCTTTTAGCAGTGATTTGCACTCTCCAAACCAGAGCTTTAGGATTTCGCTCCAGTTCAAAGAAAGGATGCCCAGCCCGGGCCAGCCCCTGCCCGTGAGGCCGGGAGGGCAGGAGCCGTGTGAGCCCGGCTCACATGGAAGCACCAGGAGAAGGGGGCTCACATCTCCTCTCCTCCTGCGCCGCTGGGAACCTGCCGGGTTGATTTTCAAAGCAGGGTGTGAAGATGGAGCTGTCCGACGCCGCTGGGCAGAACGGCAGCCAAACAGCCAAACCCCCGGGCAGAGCTGCCCAGACTCCCTCCCACCTCTCCAAAGGCCCTGCTGGTGGGTTTGGAGTGCGTGTCAGGGCTTCAGGAAGGACACATGGCCCCCGAGATTGCTGCACAGCTCTACCACAGCACAGGGCTCAGTGTCGGGCAACCTTCAGCCCTGGAATGTGGGGTTTGCGATCTTGGAAGTTGTGGGTATCCATCCCTAAAAGTGTTCAAGGCTACATTGGACTGGGCTTTGAGCAGCCTGGTCTAGTGGAAGGTGTCCCTGTCCATGGCAGGGATGGAATTTGGGGATCTTTGAGGTCCCTTCCAACACAACCCATTCCATGATTCCATGATTCCCTCTTATCTGCACCAGCACAGACGCACCTTCTCTTTGGGCTCTTACACAGCTGAGTCCCAAAAGCGTTCACATCCCTCGGGTTTATTCTTGCAGACTTTTAAACTCTACTCCTCTACCAGCGCAGCCTAAAATGTTTCTTGCACCTCCCCCTAACCTGACACACGGATCCTCCCCTCGAGGGTCCGCAGTTTCCCTGCTGTTTGCCCGTCCCAGACGGTTTGGATTGGCAGCTCCAGCCGCGGCTGGTGTCGGCTGGGAGCTGCTCCTTTCACTTCAGTGGCACTGAGCTATTCGGAGCGGCCGGGACCTGCCCGAGCCTTCCCCGCCTTTCCCAGGCACGGTGGGAGTGTTTGACGGAGGTGGTTGGTGCCGTCAGCCCCACGCTGCGAGGGTGGAATTGCTGCGTTGTCAGACCAAGACGTTGGACGTGTCCTTCTGTCCCGTTGCTTCCACAGCCCCTCACCAGCCTCCTTCGCCACCGCTGCCCCCCATCTCCTCCCCACCCACAGCCAAAATACCTGCGCCTCGTACACCAGTGCCCAGAGGGGCAGAGCAGGGCATTCAAAATTCCGTTTAAATAGATCCCGCTTTTCCACCCCACCTTTATTTTAGCTGCAATGGTAAAACCTGACTCCAGCAGCGCTCTGGTAGTTTGGAGCTTTTATTTTCCCAAGGAGTAGCTTAAAGTAGAAAAGTGCAGCCATCCCCACTACGTCTCCTGCATTTCACTCTATTTTGAGTTTGTAGCTGTTTCCTCTTCCTTTCTTCCTTCTCTTGAGGAGTCATTTATTATAAGTTTCAAAATGCGTAATATTGGTAAAAACTATTTTTTTAAAATGGAAAATTTCCAGGGGAAAAACATTCCTGGTTTGCAGGGTTAACAAACAATGAATTTGCATCCTTGAAAAATCTCTGCATTTGAATGAAAAGCCCTTCCAAGGGAATAAGGGCTCAAAGCATCAATATTTTGCAACTGCAACAGCAAAATGGAAACAGGCAGGATTTTTGTAAACAGTTTTCATAGGACTGTGGAATGGTTTGGGTTGGAAGAGACCTTAAGCATCATCTAGTGAAGATCACCTTTTTGCACTCTTGCCTTAGACATCAGGTAATGTTTTCAGAAAAAACCCCAACAACAACAACCAAAGGAAAGTAAAACACAACACTCAGAGGTTTTTTTGTGCCAGTCCAGGGCTAAAGAGACAAACCCTGGATTTTGGAGGAAGGACAAATATGTTGAAAGCCACTCTGCCCAGCACTCTATGACCAAAGAGCCTTTGGGCAGGAGCCACCGAGGTGGACTGGCAGGAGAAGCCTTCCAGAGGCTTTTCATGGCAAACAGGCTCTGCTCAGTCCCTCCAGAGAACTCAGAGCTGGGGATGGCAGGGCTGCTTCCAGGCAGGAGCGCTCCACAGCTGGGGCTGTGCCAGGAGGCTGCATTCCCATCCCACTTTCTCCCTGGACCGTTCTGTCCTGAGATCCTGCTGAAGATCAGGAGCAAAGCGCTCTGCCCCCAGCAGCCAGACACATACCTGCCAGGTAATGAGTAAAGGCATGGCGTGAGTCACAGAGAGAGTCTTTGGGCTGCAATTAAATACACAACCAGGACTGATTAATTGGAAAAGAATCCTTCTCCGTAAACGGAAGAAAATACCGTGCTCACTGCACGTGTCAGGGCAGCGACGGGATGAGCAGCCCCAGCACTGCCAAACTGCCTTCCCTCGGGACTCAAGCACACCTTTAACCTCGGGGAAAACCGTGTGCTGGGACGCTACCAAAGCCAGAAGAAGCCACCCAAGAAGGAAAATTCTCTTATCCTGTTGTTTGGAGTTAGTTTGGGGGATCTGATGCTGAAAAGCAGCGCATGCACAGAAATAAAACTGCAGTCTTCACTTTATCTCAGCGAATTTCTGCTAAAGCAGAAATTGTTGTCATCCCACGAGGGAGAACTCCGGTGTTAACATGGGAATAATAGCAAAGAAAAGGGCTAAACTACTTATTTCCTCTGCTTTGATTCATTTTGGAGGCTCTCTCCTCGTGTGTCGCTGACTGACGGCAACGGGAGATGCTGAAGTCGGTTAATTGTTATGGATCCCTGGGGCGTTATTCCAAGCCATGTGAAAGCACCGAAGGGAGCAATAATCACCTGTGATTCTGATGAGAGTGTTAATCCTATAAAATCTGGGAAATTCTTCAGTTTGGGGAGCACGTGGGACCAGTTTACTCACTGCAGTGAACTTCCAACGTGCCAAGGGGTCAGATGGAGTCCTTTGGGCTGAGATGGGGCTCATCTTTTTGAAACTGCTCATCTGGGATTTAGGGAGTCCAGTGGATGGAGAAATGAATGATGCTGGAAAACAGAAAGCAAAACAAGCCCCTGGCTGAGGACATGAGAGACTTATTACACAGTTTCTCCTGTCACTGCAGCTGGAGGGGAGGCACTGAGCTCATTGATGCAAAGTTGTTTTTATCCTGGTCAAACTGGCCAAGGACAGCTCCTTTGTCCTGGAAACTTGGTGCCTCCTCCTGAACAGGTCTACTAGAGCAGGAGCCATGTAGGCCAGACTCCCAGACTAAACCCAGCACCAATAAGGGGAGAGGATGTCATGGGTTGGGTATGGCAGTGGAGGGTCCTCCACACCCACCACCTCTGGTGGGTCTGAGATCAGCTGATCATCCCAGACGGTTGGATCACAACAGAGTTGAAGCACCAGGGGGAAATGAAGATGTTTCAGGGTTATGCCGTGGGCTGTGTTTGGATGGATGGATTTCATGCTCTCAAGTAGTCCTTCCCAGGGGAAGGTGGTGATCAGGGGAGTTGTCTGTGTGTGTGTGAAAAGTCAGTGCTGTGTACAAAGCACTCATTCTTCCCCCTTGCCCTGCAAATGTGCAGCTGTTGATTAAATTCCTTTTCAGAGGGGAGAGTTACAAGGCTCCTACAGCTTTCCCCAGCAGAGACCTCTCTGCTCCCTCTGTTTGCTTTTTCACATCAGCCTCTGCCCACTGAATAATAACAGTAATTGGATGTGTTTAAACCCTGCTGCTCATTATTGTTTGGCCAGTAATCAGACAAGTTTCCTGTCCCCTGCAACCTGAACTGCCACGTGCTGCAGAGGAAGGCTGGACACAACTTCTTCTCCTCCTCTCCTCCCACCTGCGTCCCCTCACCTTTCCCCTCTGCTCAAGTTGGGGGTACAAGTTGTATTCCAGACATAACAAGTTTTGTCTCCCTCTGTGGTGAGCAGAATGCTGGAATTACCTTGGGAGAACCTCGTTTGTTGGGGTGGGAATTGCCTACAGAGGCAAAGGGCTGGGGCAGAGGCCACGGGGCTGATCCACTGCCCTGCTTGGGGTGTTCAGCATCTGGGATTGAGGCAGGCAGTGTAACAGAAGGGAATGAAACAAGGCCCATAGATCTTCCCAGGAACACCCTGGCTGGCAGGCAGAGGACATATTGCCTTGGTGTGTTGACTCTTGGAGATGAATGGGCAGCGCTGGTTGGCCTCTGTGAAAGCCTGAATGTCGGATGCACACATGGATACCAATGCTCTTGGATATCACTGAGACTCAGAGTGGCCTCAGTGAGAACAACCATCCCCACAGGGGTGAAGATCTTTGCTGGAGCAGCCACATTTGCAGGAGGAGCAGGGGATTCCTGCCTGCTGGAGGAGTTTTTTTGCTGAGCATCAGCGTGGTTGGCCATCTTTGCTCCCACCACTCATTAAAAAGAAAGCGAGAGGAAAAGCCCCATCAGCAATCCAGGCTCAGAAGGAGCAGCAGACCTGAATCACCATTCACATGTAGATACCAGCCCAACCCACTGGCCACAGGACTTTGCATGAGCTGTGCCACGTCTCTTTATTATGACTAATAGACACACTTGCAGAAATCAGAATCTATTTCCAAGTGATTCATGAGTGTGTAGGAAAACGGGGGCGGAGGTGGGGGAGAGCACAACAGACTAAATACACCTGGTAATTTATTTGCTATGAATAATTTGAACAGCCCCAAGTGACGGAGATATCTCAGTTATTTATCCTGGGGGGGAAAATGTGCAGGTGCTGCAGACTGGGTGTGCTCCAGAGCGGGCCCTCCCTTTAACGTTCTCCTCCCCCGCCCCGGTGTGAACCTCTCTGGCCGTATTTGGAACAAGATGTAAGACCTGCTTCACCCAAGCCTTTCCTTAATTACGGTTTCTGGAATCTCCTGCCGGCTAAATCGCTCCCCGCAGAATCCCTGACTGCAGGGGTAGGAAAGGGTTACTGAGCGTGCCTTCCTTTTTGGGCTGGGTGGGTGGAAATATCGTTGCCTTTCATCTCCAAACCTCGTAAAGAACAAGCAGCTGCTGGAGACATGGGGGCCCTGTAAATCAGCGCAGTAAATAACTGATGAAGGGGGAGCATCACTCCTCTTAGGCTCGACTCTGCCAAGAGCTGGGACCGGCTCCAGGGGAGGAGACATCGCTGGGCTCTGCCCTGGAGGGGGTGGTTTGCCCTCACGTCGCTCCTGGGGAGTGTTTGCTGCAGTTTTGGGTTGAGGTTGTTGAGCTTTCCCTTGAGTCATTTTCTGGAGCTCGGCCCTGCTATGTCGGTCTGGTTGTAAAGACATTAGAGAGTGTCCAAAGGAGGGGCATAGAGATGGGGAAGAGTGAGAGAACCTGCTGAGGGCATTTGTGGGTTCAGCTGCAGAAGAGGAGACTGAAGGAAGACCCCATTGCAGGTACAACTTCCTTGGGAGGGGCAGGCACTGAGCTCTGCTCTGTGGGGACCAGGGACAGCACCCAGGGAATGGCTGGAGCTGTGTCAGGGCAGGGTCAGGTGGGATCTCAGCAAAAGGTTCTTCCCCCAGAGGGTGGTGGGCACTGAGCAGGCTCCCCAGGGCAGTGGGCACAGCCCCACGGCTGCCAGAGCTCCAGGAGGGTTTGGATGATGCTCTGGGGCGCAGGGTGTGACTGTTGGGGCTGGTCCTGTGCAGGGCTGAGGGTTGGACTTGTTGATCCTTGTGAGTCCCTTCCAACTTGGCATATTCTGGAATTCTGTGAAAATCCCCAATACAAGCAGCAGCTCCTCCATATCTCACGTTTAGTGTCACCATATTGTGTCTGTGGGGTTTTGTCTTGTGGCATCACCTGACTGCAATGCATTTCATTATTTTTGGTGTTAAAATTCAGAGATATTTTTTCCCCATCAAAAATCTTTGTATTTGTTTCCAGAAACAAATGATTAGCATTAGTATTCATTAGTATTCGTGTTAACAATTGATAAAGGGCCCACTACTGTAGTATCTGCACATAGCACACAAAATTCAATTAAAAATATAATAATTTCCTCAAGCCATGATCATATAATCTGCACCATCCCCCAGAGTTAGTTCCTGAGCCTTCCCCCAAAGTTAGTTCCTGAGCCTTCCCCCAAAGTTAGTTCCTGAGACTTCCCCCAAAGTTTGCTGTGGAGGGATTTGTTTGCCACGGAAGAAGAACCCTGAGTCGGGAGATTGTGGTTGAATGAGCACGACCAGGCAGGGAAGGGCAGGAGGGGGAATGTACAGCACAGCCCAGGAACACCTTCTGGGAGCTCCAGGCCAGTGCAGCTCTGCTCCCATCCACTGTGTCAGTCCTGCAGCAGGGTCGGTGTATCTCAGTCAGGCTGCAGCCCCCACCAAGGTAGATCTCCAAGCAGCTCCAAGCATTTGGGTCTTCTCCATCTTAATGCTTTGCTGCCTCCATCCCTCTGGCTGACTCAACTTTTGGAGTCCAGCAGGGATGTTTCCCTCTCTCCTGGATCTGCAAACTTGTTTCACAGCCTTGCTGGGCAGGATCTCAATCTCATGCCCAAGGAGGGTGCTGGAGACCATTGCGTGGCCGGAGACCACAGCCCTGCTGCTTCCTCTTGAGGGATGGCTTCTTCAGTCTTGGAGAGGATGTTGAGGGGTCTTTCCTTTTCCTGGGGACCCATTGCTGACTCCCCACCAGAATATGGTCTCTGAGATGGCATTTGACTCACATCAGAGCAAACACCCAGTCTACACAAAGTCTACGTGCAATGTGTGGGCACCTTCCCTGCTCAAGGGCAGGGGGCCTTTGTTCTGCTGAGACTCTGAGGACCTTTCCCAGGCTGGGGATGAGCCAGGGAGCAAGTTTGCCTCCAAGATGCCACCACAAACATCTGGCAAGAAACAAAAGGCATCTCAGAGACATCTGGGCTCCCATAAAGCAGTGCAGGGATGGAAGGAGTTGCCTTTTCAAACTGTGTGGATGGATACACGCCTTGTGGTTTTCCCAAAGCTGTTTCACTCAGGGAGGTGAGTGGCAGGCTGAATTTTCAATATCCAGCAGAACTGACTGGCTGTTTAGGTCTGGTTTCACCAGTTCAATCCAAAGCAGTGTTTTCCAGACAGTCTTGGTTCTTCCAACCAGCATCTCCATATTTGATGTGCTTTGTACAGAGTGAGGTCAATGGAGAGTCTCAGATTTGAGGCTGAAGAGCATCTGTAACTACTGATTATCTCTTACTACCATGGGGTACAGGACAACATGGAGCATCTCTTGCTTTCTGGAGAACCTCTTACAACTCTGGTACATTTCCAGCAATCCAGGACCAAAATGATAGACTTCAACCCTCCCTCTGTGCTCAGGACAATATCCAGTTCATTTTGGTCAGATGACTTCTACAGGGTTATAGCAGTCAGCTCTTGACCACTGACACTCCTGGAGTCCTACCTTTATCCTGGGAATGTCATGGGGAAGAAGTGGCCTTCAGTGCTTAAAAGATCTCAACCCCACCCAGGAGCTTCACCCTGAGGTGCTGAGGACAGTTTAGTAAATACTGAGAAGGTGAGAAGAGACCTGGAGTCCTTCCAGTAAGATAAACTGACAGTTTATCAGATCTTTGATGGGTCTCAGGTGTTGCCTTTTCATAGGCTTTGTGTTTCTGCCACATCAGGGGATGTGGGAAGAGCAGGGAAGAAACTAGATGGCTCTTGTCATGGTTTGCTTCATTTAGGTGGGAAGTTCAACCGTGTTGGGCCTGGCTGTGTTTGTGGGGGCAGATCTTTCCCAAGGGGCGACACAAAGAGGGCAGTTTTGACGAGTGTGATGCTGACAGATCCAAAATAAAAGGAGTGAACACAAATTGAACAACCCTTCACTAAAATAACAGATGCTCCTGAAACTCCAGCACTGCCACCCTCGGGGGACACCAGTGGTGGCTGCCTTTGAACACCATCCATCTCATTCAGATATCCAGCTGCAAAATGTGCTGCTCCAGGACAGCACGCAGGTTTGCAAGAACCCTGAGCCTGTGAACTGGTGTTGAGAGCACACAGGTCACAAGGAGGAATACTTTCCTGCCCATATTTGCACCTTGACCAGATCTCCCCTTCTCACCTTATTTAAACTGGAGTAATGGTGAGACAATGTTTTCTGTGCCCTCTGTTTGCAGAGCAGAGCACTTGGTCATGTCTGTCTGAGCACCACGTGCTTTCCACGTGCTTCTTTCACATCATCCATCCAGAAAAAGCTACTCCAGATCTCACCTGACATACCAAATGTTGCTTCCCTCCCCTAACTCGAGTTTTTCATCCCTCCTGGGACCAGCCCCTGTGTCTCTCTGTGCCTGATGTGTAGCTGGGTGCAATCACACTCCAGTGTTTCATCCAGCTCCAGGGAGGATGCTGTGTCACGGGGATGAAGCCATCAGCCTTCCCAGGAACAGAGGTGGGTGAGTGTGTGAGATAAACAGTTCAGCCTTGGCACTTTTCTTGAAAGTTGTTGCTTCTATTTCAGCGCTCGTGTGCCTGAAAACCTGTCTGGGTTTTTTTTTTTTCCTGACTATATCAGTTGGTCTAATAAAAGATACTGCCTCTCCTTACCAGCTTGCCCTGCACTTCTGAGCTCAGGTCGTTTATCCTTCCCTTCATGCTGCTGACAATGAGTGAGGCTCCCTGGCCATACAGTATCTGGGAAGTCAATGCCATGTCAAGCCCTCAGGTTTGCATCCATGGACTTATTTACTGGAGAGACTCAGCTCTCCCTCCTGCTGCTTTTGCTGCAGGGAAAGCAAAATCCATGGCTGATCTTCATGGACTATTCCCTGGGGAGGTGGGCTGATGCACCCAAGTACCTTCTGGGGTTCTGCAGTGAGAGTTTACTCAAGGGAGGGGAATCCCAACAGGTTTCCACCAGGCATTTCTCACCCTGGAAAGGATGAACAACTCTTTAGCCACTCGTTAGCTGTTATTTAACTGCTAAATTAAAGAAAGGCCAGGAGGTGGCAGGGAGGTGGCACTGCCCCTGGAGTCTCTGGCAGGGGTTGCATCCAGAGGCCCTTTGTGGGTCCCATAGAACCCAAGCTGCCACCTGACTCCATGTGGGCAGTTTTGGGGCTCTCTGTCACAGTGTCATGTCCTTCACAGGGACAGTAATGTCACCCTAAGTGGCTGCTGGCCTGGCTGCAGTTGGTGTTGCTCAATGCAGCCCTTCCATGTGACAACACACAGAGAACTGGAGGTGTAAGACAGACAGAAGGAAGAAAATTTTTCCAATTATGGTGGTAAAACACCAGCACAGGTTTCCCAGAGAGGTGGTGGATGCTCCATCTCTGAAAACATTAAAAATCAGGTTGAATGAGGCTCTGAGCAACCTGGGCTAGCAGAAGGTGTCCCTGTTCATTTCAAGGTGCTTGAACTTGATGACCTTTAAAGGTTCCTTCCAACCCAAACTATTCCATGATTCTGTAATTCTAGAACTATGTTTAATTTTATGGTCTGGGAAGGTTGATATAATTCAGAGCACAAAATCATGCTGTCAGGCTGCCCCACTGGCTCACCAAGCAGGACCTTTCCCCAAGGACAAGCCCTGGACCTGCCCACAGAGTCAGCAGGGGACAGGTTTCCCAGCGTTGGTGGCCCTGGCCACACCACAGGGTTACCATCTGCAGGGAGTCTGAACCAGGAGGGAAATCCCCCCCGAGAAAAAAATATACATCACCTTTCTCATTAACAGCAAAGTACAAACCCAAATGGATGCTGTAGAAGAGGAAAGAACAGATCAGCTGTGAGGAATGAAATCTGTGAGTGCACAGACGAGGTGGTTACACTGGATCATGGACTATCACAGATGGATTAAATGAGCAGAACAAAAACTAAGTTTTGAAAGGGCTGTAAACTTAAACCTCAGGGCTTAAACCAGGTCCTAATCCATGGGGAGTCTTTACTTTTGAAGCAAGTTGTTCTACAACTCCCTCCCACAGAGCTTTCCCAGGAAGCACCTCTTGTTGGCCAGCATGAGAAAGCAGCTCTGGGATGATCCAACCTGCCACATTCATCACTGTTCCCCTCTTGTGTCACGGATGTGCAGGGCAGTGACCTGCTCCATTAAACCTCTCCCTGCAGGAGGTGTATCTGTGTAACTATTTGCAGCTGGAGTTGCATAAATTATTTCCTCAGGGTTGGGGGGGTGTTAAAATTCAGCAATAAATATTGTAAAAATGCAAAAAGAATAACCTCTAAATATTGAGTCTGTTCCACACAGTATCTGTGAGTGCATCAGTGCTGCTTGCTTGTATGAGCTGCTGTGTGCATATATTTTCCATAATATCTCTCTCAGAAAATATTATTTGATGGCATGTGATTAAAAGCGTCTTTTTTTAATATGTGGCACATGCATAAAGAAATGTATGTGTGCACTTGCATGTAAAATAAGCAAATGTAGGGAAAAGTAGCAAAATAATAATCCTTGGCAGTGACTGCTGGGATTCTGTGCACTGAGCTAATTCCAGATACTTGGGAAAAGCATTCCTGGTGGTGGGAATCTCATCAGGTTCTGCAGAACAGCAAGGGGGACTGGTGTCCTCAGTGTCTCTGAGAAGCCCCAGAGCCCTGGAAGTCTTTCCAAAATATGCTTCCTTCAATTAAAAATCAATTAATACTCCCCTTCTTTTCCCAGCACCTGAAGCAATTAAAAAAAAAAGTTATTTAAAGATCCACTATTTCCCTAAATAAAGTTTGGATTGGGGGTATTTTCAAATTATAGGTGCTCTTCTCTCACTTTTGGCAGTTGCCAAACCGGCCATGATTCCTGCGAGGAGGAGGAGGAGGAGGATGAAGGCAGAAATACAGTTCTATTTATGCTGATAGTAGATCTCAGGCTACATGATCTCATCTAATTTAAAGTTACTCCAAATGAACTATCTCCAAGAATATAATTTTAATGTTTCCCTATCAGGCCAGTCTTATCTCTCTACATTACCATGATATCATTCAGGAATAATAATCACACTGTTAGTTTTGGTGTCTAAACAAGCTGCCGAGGAGAAAGGGCTTTTAGTCACCCCCCTGGAAATCGCTGCTCTCTCCTTCCCAAAAAAACCACAACCAAACCCAAAAGAGAGTACAAACTTTCTAAAATCCAACCTCGGGGGATGCACAGCTGGAAGAGCTGCCCTTCCAGGACAGGTGACTTAGGGGGGAAATGGAAATATTAAAGTATTTAAGGATGGAGGAGTTCGCGTCTCGAAGGAAATCTTTCTTTTCTTCTTATTTTTTTTCCTTTTTGTTAGAGGGGGGAATATGTGGGATGTAAATGAACAAACTGGAGCCCGAAATGCCCCGAGCTGATGCAGCGTGTGCGCTGCAGCAGGCGAAGGCACCAGCCAATGAAAGGCGGGCTGCCGATTTTGTATCATTAATATTGCGGAGCAGCATTAACTGATTGGAAAGACTTTTCGGGAGCAGGCAGAGCCTGCGAGCCATCACTCCCTCCCGAACGATTTGTCTTGCTACCCGGATTTTTGAGAGCGACGCCAGGTTCCCCTCGTTTCATCTTGGCGGGGGATGACGAGTGCTACAATTTCTCCCGCTCTTTCGAAGAATATTCAAAATAAACAATAAAAACAAAGACAGTTTTGTGCTTTAAACGGCGGAGGGGAGAACATGCAGTGCTGAGGAGAGGGGTGAGAGAGATCAGCTCCTGCGCGGGTTTCCCCGCGGATCTGAAGCGCGGCCGCTCCGCAGGGCTGGGGCCGCTGCTATCGTTGTTTCCACGGGAAAAGTGGGGTAAAACAGAAGTTTCCACTCGTGTCACCCCATCACGGCCACGGCCACGACAGCGGTTGTCTGTTCGGGCGAAAAGAGCTCTGACACCCCAGCCCCGGCCCGCCGGGCTATCGAGACTACGCGTGTCACAAGGTCCCCGAGAGGGGTCACTTTGCAGGTCACCCTGGGGGTCCAACTGGGGAAAGGGGCCGCCTGCACCCTCCTTTTTTTTTTATTTGCGGATCCCATACGCACACCAGCGGCTAAAGGGGATGGGGAGAAGCTCGGGGGAGCCCGCCTTGGGATGGGGGGAAATTTCCCTGAGGAATATCCGCTGCCGTGGCCGAGGGGTCCCGCCCGGAGGGGTCCTGCCCGCTGCCCCCTCTCTGGGCACAGGGAGCTCAGCGAGGGTTGGGAAATTCGCGGAGCATTTCTGAGATCAACGAAAAGTGCCGCTGGGACGGGGTTGGCGGCAGCAGAGCCAAAGCCTCGGCCGCTGCTGGCCCGGTCCAGGTGAGCAAACTCCAAATCCTTTGCCCCTTTCTTCTTCCTCCTCCTCATCTTCCTCCTCCTCCCCGGTCCTGCATGCACACGCTGTGCCGGCAAATGAAAGTCATTTATTGTGAAGAAGGAGGAAATACGGACGAGGGTAGTTTATTCTGTTACTGTTACTATTATTATTATTATTTGGAGGAGGAGGGGGGTGGAGGTGAGGGCCCCCAAACAGCAGCGCCCTGGCACGGAGCGGCCGCGGCGGCCTCTCCCCGCGGGCAAGAGGCGAAGTTCGGGGCGGAGCGGCGCAGGGGGAGCCCCGAGGGGCCGGAACGGCCGCCCCCCCCGCCCGTCCCGCGAGCCCCCCCCGACATCTCGTTTCTCTCCCCGGTCAGTGTCGGACGCGGGCGGGTGGGGGCAGGGGCGGGCCCGGGGGGGCCTTTTCGGAGTAGGTTTGTTAACCAAAGCAGGTGCTAAAAACCAATAAGCCTGGAACAAACGCGGTTCCCCGCGGGAGCCGGGACAATTGTTTCCATTTAATAAATATTTTCCCCACGGGCGTTTCGGGGGAGGCAGGCAATTATTCAAAGCAAGCCAGGACGGGGGCCGGCTCCCGGGGTTAAGCGGGGCTGCGGAGCGGGAGAAGCGGGGGGTGGGGGAGCGGGAGGGCGGCCGGGAGCGTGGGG